>JARJDX010076461.1:0-12051 GCA_030264735.1 Gymnusa sp. GC000175
GTGCACGAAAACAAAAATTATAAAACGTAAAGTGAAAAATAAACATTACTTTCGAGAAAATGATGGTTTTTGGTCTATTTTGAAAATTCTTACAAATTTGACCAATAAGGCTGAAAATTTATTTAATACTCTTTTAAAGCTTTTATTTAATATCGTTTTATAGCCTATACCTATAGCGTTACTGGTATCTAAGTCACGTTAAGTAAAAATTTACATCTAATTCTGAAAATAATAATTTTGGTCTTAGGCCCAGTTTTGGATGTGTTTTGGTTATTTTACATGTAATATTTCGTAACTTTACGTCTTCTATCGCACTTAATCGAGTAATTTCGTATTTCATCGCTATCATTTTTTTATCTAGCCATCCATGAATTTTCGTTTTTTGCCAATAACTTTTGTAATTTTGTAGATAACTCCACGCTGTTACATATCAAATGAAAGCAATTTTTGTGATCTATTTAAATCTTTTCGAATTAAATTTATTTGAAATTGGTAATTTGTGTTAACTAAATAAATAACCAAATTTGGTAAATTTCGGTTTTTTGTTTTAATTAAAAATAATAAAATTTTAATTGCGTTAAAGAGGTAAAGTACGAAGTATTCGGAATAGAATTTTGTACAGGGTGGGAATTTTTGCTGCGCTATGCAACTCGACTGCATATTTCGGTCGGCATTCTGTCGGCGGCGATCAAAGCCTGAGCCAAGTGGAAATATTTGACGATTTTATACGATTGGCATTATTGACGTTTAGTATAACAACCGCACGGATTTATCTTATTATTTACACAAAACCTGATTTTTAAAAGGGAAATGTTTGTCTTGTTTTTAGCATTTTTCGGCACGACCGACATATAAAAATCCTTATCGCCAGCGCTCGCTCATTTGTCCAGAAAATAAACATTTCCAATAAGCAATAAATGTTACCATAATTCCCCACAGAAGGTTCACTTCATTATATTTTTTACGGTTTATAGTCAATTTTCTATTCAATGGATTCCCATTTCGACTCCAATCAAATGACATAAAACTGTCATAGAACAATGGCCTACTAGACCTACACTACCTATCCCTTTTCCAAAGATATTTGACACCCTATTCATAAATATTATGCGAGCGCAGTATGGTGTCCACCCATCACCTTATTATAATACTTTTTCTATAACTTCCCAAAAAAAAAGTCAAAATTAAATCGAACCCTGTCAATTATAACAGCTGGAGATTATCAAATTTCCTACCTACACAAATTCTTTTATATAAAAAAAATTTTTTAGATTACACAATTAATTTTTAATTTTGTGCTAATTAGATAAGCCCACCTGATCAATTTTAATTTGGTTATTATTTAAACAAATTGAAAATTCTGGATTAAAATGTGCATGAACGTTTTCTTTTCTTCAATAAATTATTTTAAAAGCTCCTAATGCTGGTTATTGACAACGTTTTGACACACTGCGAGTTATGTGTCGCAATGTATTGCGATTAACGCTGATAAATGCATCCGTAACAGCTTTACGCAGTTCTTTTAGATGATTATAATTGAAATTACTTCCTTACACTTTATCTTTTAAAGTTTCCCACAAATAAAAATCAAGAGGAAGAACGCTAGAAGTTCTAGTTTAAATGATAATAAATCTGCGATTATTCCCAAATTATTGCACTTTTTACAGTTTGATTTTGTTGAACAAAAAAATGTAAATAAGTAACTTTCTTTTGGATTTAATTTCTTAATGAGTTTTAAAATTTGAAGAAATATATCGAACTGTTGATGTTGTGATGGTATTTATAGGATTCACCGTAGTGGCAGTAAATAGCAATAAATGTCATCTCCCCTCGTATCCCCCCCGTTTAATCACCATCTTAGAATATCCACTAACAATACGAATCCCAAAACCGAACACACATATTATATATTTATGGAACTTTTTCCTGATATTATTGCCCATTTTCTACCTGCTTATGGTCGCTTTGTTTATGCTATATTACGTTTCCTACACTGTTACTGAGCTGGCGTTATTAATAAGTTGATTAAAAAAAATAAATTCCGAGCAAATAACATTCGAAGAAAAATTATCGAGTGGGAATGTCGCTACTAACCCCTTGCATCGAGCAACCCTTGCCGTAATATTTTACAAGTCCAATAATTAAATAAGTTGATTAATGAGAAAGTCGTAAGTTTCAGCTGTCGTCAGTCAGTGCAAAAAAGAAGTATTGAAACTGAATAATAAATATTTTTATATGAAAATCCCGCTGAAAAATTAATTAAATCGCGAATTGCCTTATAATTGAACGCGGAGAGGCGAGTTGTGTTTTATAAATTTCGTTACAACACCGGTCGCTATTGTGATTCAATGAATTTGATTAAAATTTTAATAATTGCTGATTTGTTTCATTCTCATTGCTTTCAATGAATAAATGAATTTTTATAAAAATGTATTTAATACAAAAAAAAAACAAACAACAGCAGCACGTCGGGGAATTTGTCAAGATTCCTCCTCGGTGTGTTCAATTTAATTCCCAAGATTAATAAATAAGAAAAAAACGTGTGTTTCGATTGAATTATTTTTGTGGTAATAAATTTCGTGTGTTATGGTAATAAATAATAATAAATAATAACAAAAGACGAGCGCGTTGTGACTACTGTGGGGATTTCTATCGAAATCCGATAATAATAAGCGAGAGCTCGCCAGTTATCCTTAAAATCCAACCAATTTAAACCCACCTACTGTTTGCTATAATTTGAAATCTATACTCACTGTGAAACTAATCGCACTTATTTATTGAAGTTATAAGTCAAGATTATATCAACATTTATCCTTGTCTAGCACGATTAAATTCTTTTTCGCTTCATCTAATTTTTTTTCTTCATCTTCCCTTGGACCACTCAACATTTTCCATTTTAATCGATACGGATGCAATTAATTTTCACCGCGTTTTAATAATCTGATCAACAGCCAAAAATATTTGTATCTTTCGTTAAATCAGAACCAAAATTGCAAAATTAACAAATTACCAAGTTGGCTATGCGATGAAATACTAATGGAAGTGCCCAGGTTATGTTAATGTGAAATATGTAAGAATCATTTGGTAAAAATAACTAAACCATTTTAAAAGTGCTCCAAACCAAGAAGCCTTTAATAAAAATTGAAGTGGAGATCGAGGAAATGATCGATTTAGTCCAGATTCCAGCTAATTACCATGAGTGGGCCATTTTTAATATTAACCTAACCGAATGAATCTCCGTAAGTATCCAGACTCTAAAAACCGCAGAAACCAAAAAATTTTAAAAAATCAATCATTAAAAAAATCCAAAATCTTGTGATGTAAAGTGTAAGCAACTGTGCCTAGAGGATGTATAGCTACACGGTAACTAATGAAGAGTGTCAGTTGACAAGCGGAGGACTTACGCTGCGACTGTCAGGCTGACGGGACGGTAACTGTGCGGTAGAATATTAGCTGGGGACCGAGGACAAACGCTGCGACTACCAGACTAGCGGAACCGACAAGGACTCCAGCTGAAAATCAGAAAACTTACGCTGCGACTTGTCAGATTAAAAAGAAAAGTTAGATAGAAGGTCAGAGTGAGCCAAGAGCTCAAGAGAGTGAACGATCCACGAGCTCTGCTATTTAAACATAAAAATGTAGATGAGGGACACACGGAGTGTTTGCGGTAAAAAGGCGGTGGAAGGTCGGGGAAGTAAGCGTGGGATATCGACGTCACACAGTAAAAGGAGCATGTGGAGCCATTCGCCATCAATTACACGTTAAGTAAACTGCACCTCTGGGTATGGTAAAGGAGTCCAAAACGGATATTTTCGCAAAACGTCCTACTAGAAAGAAAAGGTAGGTAGAAGGTCGGGATCAGCGAAGAGCTCAAAAGAGTAAACGATCCACGCGCTCGCTATTTAAACATAAATGTAGATCAGGGACACACGGGGTATTTGCGCTAAAATCAATAAAAAAATACATGTTTTTCCTCTATTTAATGGTCGCTGATTACGAAAAAGCAGTTATTTGTCCGTCTTTGTGCATATTTCACTTGATTTTTCCAATTTTTATGCAAAAACGTGATTTTTTTGACACTTTCTTTAAAAAATTTTGAAAACCAGCGAGTCAATTTTAAATTTGTTTTCACGACATTAAAATAGATTTTTTTTGCTACAAATTGATCTCTTCGGGGGTAAGATTGGTTAAGAAATAAGCGAGATACGAGCATTTTACTTTGTTCAGATTTGTACATCGGTGAAAAAGCGATAAAAAAATTTAAATTTCACTTTTGGTCATTTTAGGAGGTAAAAAATGGTGAAAATTTAAAATCGCTTAAAATATCGTTTTTATCACAATTTGAGGGTGCAGATTACGAAAATCAAGTCCATTTTCCGGTTTGAGAACATTTTTCTTTTTCCCATTTTCAAAATTGCAATTTAAAGAAGGTACCTATACGTGCGATTTTCGCAATTTTTCTTCACATTTTTCGCGATATCTCGAAAAGTAACAAAGATATTCAAAATCCGCTTAAAGCACGTTAAAGCTGACACATTTTACTACAAAATCGTTGTTGGTTCAATTGTTTTGGTTGAGAAATAAGGGAGATATCACAGTTTAAAAATGAAAATTTTTGATTTTTGAAATGGTCGAAAAACATAAACTTTTGAAAATCAACATAAAAACACATGTTTTAACACCATTTTGTGGTCGCTGATTACGAAAAAGCAGTTATTTGTCCGGTTTTGTGCATATTTCACTTGATTTTTCCAATTTTTTTGAAAAAACGTGATTTTCTTGACACTTTTTTTGAAATATTTTGAAAACCAGCAAGCCGATTTTAAATTTGTTTTTACCAATTTTTACTATTAATTTTTTTTTTGTTTTTGCTAAAGATTTAAAAGTAAATAATTCATTAATTACCACTAATTATTTTAAGTGCAAAAATTGATATTTTTTTGTAAAAATCGTCGCCTAATACGTTGTTTTCTTAAGCATTTTCGTATTACACAATATTTGCTTGTTCATTTGTGTAATATGCGATGTGCAATTGTTTGAAGGATAAACGAAGGATGCTCTAATAATATTAATTGAGCGAATTCCTATACATATTCGATTGTTGACATATGGAGCTGCAGAAGCAATTACTTGATAGCGAATATCAGCGGCTGCCTCGTCGAGATATGCACTCACACAATCCCGCACACGTACGTCTGTGTGTGTGTTATATTTTCTATTAATTTCCTTTGTTATTGCTCCATATTGAAAGCTTGGAATGCCAACAATTTCATTTACTATTTTCATTACTTTGCTGATGTAATTTTTTATGATTTGCATAAATAATTTTAACAAAAATAAATGGAAAATTGAAGAAGTAATAAAAAGGTTCGAAACATACTCATTGAGTTATCATTTGATGTAAATAATAGAGTAAAAGATAGTTGTAATTATAGAGAGTAATAGGAAATTTTTTATAGCTCCAAGTTATAAAAAATCTAGGACCTTGATGGTTTTAAAGTCGGGGTTAAACACCAACAAAAACTGCTAAAAAAGAAGCAAAATATTGATTAAATCGAAGTAAAACATTTTTTCCAAGGATAAGAATCGCAGTGATTGTAAGAGCAATCGCATGTTGTCGTAACGTTTGGAGAAGGAGCAAGGCAATAATTCGGCAGGATTAGAAATATATATTCCCGCGTTCAATTATAAATATGTCTTTTCCGACGTTTCAATTAGCAGAATATTGCGTGTCCGCTTTTGTAAGTATTTATTTCGGGCCGATTCTACGTCACAGTTTCTTCCATATTTTTCCGAAAAACCACCCCTAGCACCTTCACGAATTCGCACGCGAAAAATTTTTCGCAGCGACGTGTTCTCATCACGCTTGGCTGATGATTGAAAATATAAAACATTAAACGTTTTCGAAATCGGGGCGCGCGCGCGTTCTCGCACAAAAGGATCTAATAACAATAATCGCCGGTTTAGATATTAATTTTTCACATAGTTTAGCTCGCGGTGGCTCCTTTGAACCCTTTGATCCTGCAGGACTCCATACGGGACTCATCCCGCCTCAGGTATCGGGAATAGTTGATGCATTCCCGCTTTTACAAACGGGAAGAATTCTTGGCCTGTTTTCATTTTCAAGTTATTTCGTACCAACAAAAGCATTTTGATTTTATCATTTATTAAAAGATGGATTGTGTTCTCTACTCTTTATACAAACCAAAACAAAATTACACTTTATGCAAAATAAACATAGTATCAAAAGGTCCAATCTATATTCAACTGTGAATATTTAAAAAAAAATGCTTAATAAATGTGATGCTTAAGAAAAACTTTTTAAAAAGTATTTAAAAATATTGGGTTGTTTTTAAGGGTTAGGTTCCTAAGCTAAATTTTATCAGAGATAAAACTGCTTTACATAATCTTAAAGACAATTTAATTGTGAGTTAAATGCAGAAAAAAAATCCAAAATTGGTCCACGGGGTCGAAAATTATGACATATAAAGTGGAAAATTGACATTTTCTTCAAAAGTATCAATTATTTTGATGCTTTTTGGCGATTTTCATAAATTGGTCAAAAACTATGTTTTCTTTATCTTTGAAGTTTTTTTTTTACTTTTTTAAAATGGTGTTCATACTTTTTTAATTTTTGTGAGTCGAGTATTTTCCAAAATTTTCGTCAAAACCATATAGTGGGTTTTGGGGCTTGTACCTTAGTTAATACTCATCAAGTAAAAAAATGCTTCACCTTGTTAAAGAGAATTTAATTGTGAATAAAATGCCATGAAGAAATCCAAAATTAATTCACAGTATCAAAAGTTATGACGTGAAGAGTGAAAAATTTACATTTTCTTTAATTACTGTCACTTTTGTTTGATTTTTGGCGATTATCACAAATTTTTGGCTGCACAAATTTTTTTTTTATTATTATTTAATGATTTTTTTTCATTAAAAAGATATAAAATATTTTTAAAAACTGTTCATAAAAAGTTTCAAGAAAATAATTTTTCAAAAACTCGATTTTTGGCCAAATTTGACCAAATTTCCAATCAATGTGAAACTAACGACATATATTCAAAATTTATCTGGCTACTGATTGGCGTTAATATTTTTTCTTAAATGTTTTACAATTTTGCAAAAATTTGATTTTTTTGAANAGAAATTATTAAAAAAGTTATGAGAGTTTAAACGCAAAAAGTCTATTTTAAAGTTTTGACTTTGAGCGTTTCCATAAAAAAGCATGGGGTTACAAACGGGGTTAAATATCGAAAAGTGGGCTAATTTTTTTTAAAAACGCTTGTTATATTATAATTTATTAGTTTTTTTATATCAAAAACTAATAAAAAAATTTAAAAACTGTTCATAAAAAATTTCAAAAAAAATATTTTAAAAACTTGATTTTTGGCCGAATTTGACCAAATTTCCAATCAATGTGAAACTAACGTCATATATTCAAAATTTATCTGGCTATTGATTGGCGCTAATATTTCTATTAAAATGTTTTACATTTTTGCAAAAATTTGATTTTATTAAAAAAATGTCAAAAACCAATTTTGACTTTCACTACTCGTAACTTTTTAACGTTTTTATCTAATCAATATTTTACTGTGTGAATTTTTAGCAGATTTTATGACTATTAAAATAAAGTTTTTCCTAAAACAATTAAAAAAATAATAAAAAAGTTATGGGATTTTAAATGAAAAAAGTCCAATTTGAAGTTTTGACTTTGAGCGTTTCCATAAGAAATGCATGGGGTTGTAAACGGGGTTAAATCTCAAAAAGTGGGTTAATTTTTTTAAAACGCTTGTTATATTATTATTTAATAAATTTTTACACCAAAAACAAATAAAATATTTTTAAAAACTGTTCACAAAAAATTTCAAAAAAATAATTTTTTAAATTTTTGGTCAAATTTGGCCAAACCTCCAATCAATGTGAAAGTAACGTTATATATTCAAAATTTATCTGGCTAATGAACGGCTGTAAAATTTTTTCCTAAATCTTTTACATTTCGACAAAAATTCGATTTTTTTGAAAATAATTCAAAAATACATTTTTGCTTTGACCACGTGTAACTTTTTACCATTTTGATTTAAATGTAATTTGTTTTTAAGATTCTATAGCAAATTTAATTTTCATTTAAATAAATTTTGTTCCAAAATAATACATTTAAATTTAAAAAAGTTATGAAAGATTAAATGTAGAAAGTCAAAAAAACACCTGGTGTTTTAATAAAGTGCGTTCAATCTCAAAATTACCGCAAAATTATTAAATACGTGTGTCATGGCCTTAATCAATAATTTTTTTAGTACCAAAAACCAACACAAAACTTAAAAAAATTTTGACTCTAGAAATTTTTTCGAAAAAGGTGTTCCACAAAAATAAATTTTGATTATTCTTTAATTAGTATCAGATTTTGAGTTTTTTTTTCTCAAAACTTTATCCCCAAATAAGTGCTGTAAATATTTTTTGTCATCAAGGATCAAATTTACAAAAAAATTTAAACTTTTTTTAAATATTTCAAAACAAATTTTTATTTTTGACCTCGCGCATTTTTATTTTAAAATGTATATTTTCTAACTTTCGACTTTAAGTGGCTGGTTGCCAACGTTTCGCTCGCCATTGCAGGCAAAAACCAATAAAACTACGCGATTTAAACCTGATATATTTTTTTTATTAATTTTGTATTTTGTTGAAAATTGATAAACAATTTGTGTGTATTTGAAGCTGTGTTACTAGTATTACCAGTGTTGCAGGTGCAGCATTACCAATATTACAGTGTTGGGCCGTTAAATTTGATTTTATTCAAACAAAAAATTCGGGGATGTAAATCGAAGGACGTCGTTACAACCGATTTCATTTGGAATAATAAATAGAGTACTCGACAGTCTTTTTTTTTCTTTAAAGGGATGCAAGGGGGAGGTAAAGAAGAGTCCGTTGCGCTAATGACAGAGTGCACCTTATAACTTCCGCCGGATACAGATAGATCATTGTCTGATATTCCACGTTTAATATATTCGCTGCAGTATTACAAATATTTTATTTCCATCAAAGGAGTATATTTTTTTTTATTAAAATTAATTTCGTGTCGTGTCGCAGTGCGGCCGTAATTTTCTGGGTGCTTGATTGGTGGATGGAAATAATTTATCTAATTGATCTTTCCTATGGATGCATAAAGATCTCGCCATGGATGCATGACTGCAATTATATTCTACGACATGTTGACGCTAAACAATTAGATACGTTGAAGCACAAAATTGGAAGGAATAAATCCAAAACACACGACTAACGTATTAAAAAAATTTGCGTTTTTTTACGTGTTTTGGGTAAATTTTTTTAGTTTTTTTGGAGTCATTGTTTGTTTCTTATTATTACCATTGTGTCGTTATTATTGTATATTAAAAAGTGGCTTTGGTGTTATCTGTGGAATCGCAAAACGCCGCCGAACCGAAGCAAATGACTCCGACGCAGAAAGGAAACAAGGCGAGTTATGTCGTTAGATGATTCCACGATAATAAGTAAGGTGTTATGAGGTGTCTTCGACAAGGCTGACTGATCATCGAATGTTTCCTTCCTACACGTGCATTCTTCCTCGATAATTAAGACCGAAAAAAAAAATTTCGACGAATAATCCTCTTTCAATTGACAATGCGGCTAATGCCCGCACGGCGCACGGACGTCGGCGTAAAAGGCTCGCTGGACTCTGATAGATTACTTAATCTCAGATGAATGTGTGAGTGTCGCCGTGCCATTGTTGGACAATTGATGAGCTCGACCGCCATGGTTTTAATGCTGCCTTTCAATGGATAGGTTATTAATAATAACAACGGCCAGTGTTTAGTGTTCGCTCCACTCATTTTTCTTCATCCCCGATCCACTTTATCTTTGCCTTTGCCTCATTATCACTCCCCCATTACAAAAAAATAACTAAACAACAAATCTATAAGAAGATCTTTAAAACCAGATAAAGGAACTTCTTATATGTCCAAAGCCATTAACAAAACGTCATGTATTAAGTAAAAAATAAAGTGAAAAATGGTGGTGTGGTTACCACACCACTTTTATTTACGAATTTCCGACATATCCACAAAAGCATAAGTAATAAATTATCAGCTAATTAGGTTGGCAGTATGTCTCTGCAACTTCATTTTGTTGAGAAATGTTTGTTGGCAATATTGACATACGTCACTTTTGAATGATACATAACCATATTTCATTAATTTTCGGCTGATTTTTATTCAGTGATTTATGTCAGTATGTTTGTGCAACTTAATGCGAATAATTTCAATAAAAGACATAGAGAGGACACTGACACACAGACACACACTATCTATCAATATATTTAACAATATATTGGTGTATGGAATCCCTCATCCACCCTCATTATATATAGAACTTATTGAGACACATCGGGTTTTCACGACCCGTATAAATGTCGTTTAAAATTGTCAACTGTTCCAGAATGTTAATTTAAAAAAAATTGTCACGTCTGTTTTAGGGGTGTGTGGGGGGTCTATCTATTAATATATTTAATAATATATTGGTGTATGGACCCACCCACCCGCCCTCATCATTTATAGAACATTTTGAGACACATCGGGTCTTCAAGACCCGTATAAATGTCGTTTAAAATTGTCAACTGTTCCAAAGTGTTAATTTAAAAAAAAATTTCACATCTGTTTTAGGGGTGGGTGGGGGGTCTATCTATCCAACTATTCAATATTATATTGGTTTATAGACTCCCCACCCGCCCTTATCATTTATAGAACATTTTGAGACACATAGGGTCTTCAAGGCCCGTATAAATGTCGTTTAAAATTGTTAACTGTTCCAGAATGGTAATTGTTTTAGGGGTGGGGGTGGGGGTTCTATCTATCAATATATTCAATAAAATATTGGTGTATGCTTTAAATCTAGAGAGCGTGTATTGATTGAAAACCTCGAAGTTTTACAATTGTTATATCGATTGCGCAAAATCGTCAAAACGTAGAAAAGGTTGAGAACCTCTGATTACCAAGTAAAGTTAATTCAAGAAGGTGATTTTGCGCTTGGAATAAAACGCCTGTCCTTGGAATGTATCGCGGGGACAATGGGAAAAAAACACGTTTAATATTGTTATGGGAAATGGCTCATTAATCAATTTTCTTTTGGCATTAAAAGATTAGAGCTCGCGCGCGGCGAAGAGAGGAGCGAGCAGGAAAAAAATCGCCGAGGAATATTTGATACGGAATATGTGACACACGGATCCATCTCGAATAATAAATCACTCATTACATATAACACGCGTGCGCATCCAAAATTTTTACAATAAAAAAGATTTTACAGTAAAAAGCGCGTGTTAGTGTTCTCCACTCGACTTTCCGTAAGCGAAAAAAAAAACACCACCTACTAAAGAAAAAAAAAGAAAAAATAAATCTAATGAAATGTTAATTTTTTTGCACGATTACTACACTTTCCATTATCGCAAAAGTAAAAAGTTTACAGCAAAGTGAAAAAAAATTTTTTTTTTACAACGAAAACATTTTTACAATAAAAATGTGTTTGCAGTAAAGATTAATTTATAGTAAAAATATCTTTAGTTAATTAGCGTTAATTTTTCGTCGTGCAGCTGCAAGAGGTCAAGATGTCCAAACAAATCGGTTTTATTAGAGGAGGAGCTGATAGATCGATCCCACAAACTTCTCCTCTCTCCGAGACTCGAATACTTGAAAAAAAGAGAAGAAAAAGAAGCTGGGCTCTGGTTGATTGCCAAATTATCCTTTGTCGGCGGCCTCTAATGAGAACTTGAACATATGTCGACCAAATTTAAAGAATCTCACTAATTTTTGATTATTCCCATACGAATAAAACGCGTACCACTCTCACAATCACTCACAGAGAAACAAAATAAAAATAAAAAATCGATTAAATACCAATAGGTTTTAAGAAAATAAACAGAAAAATATGTGTCAGCAATTTGTTAAGTATTGGAATAAAACATATTTTTAATTGAAATGTCAAAATGATTAATTATTATTATTATTATTATTATTATTATTATTATTATTATTATTATTATTATTATTA
>JARJDX010076536.1:0-18231 GCA_030264735.1 Gymnusa sp. GC000175
TCAATAGACGAAATTCCTAGAAACCGCAAAACCATGCCAAAGAATATGGGTAACAAAAACCTGAGTTGTCAAATTTAAATTTGTGTCTATTTACAAGAAAGAACCAAGAGATAACTACAATAACTATCGTCTGATAGTTCTCGCAGTTATCTCTTGGTACTTTTTTGTAAATAGACACAAATATAATTTAATAATCTTTATCTTAAATACTAGGAAAATTCTTCTTAACATAATAAATGAAAGGTTAAAGTCGTATTTATTCTGGCTAGTACCATCGCAGCAAACAGGTTTCGTCAAAGAAGAACCACTGTTCATAAAGAATTGTCGATAATTTAACGAACCATTTTACCTTTGCTTCTTTGATTATCGTAAAGCTTCCAAGAGTACCGAATGGGCTAAAGTGTTGAAAATCTTAGTCCATTCGACCCTCAACACTTGGTTTTTGAATTTGTGCAGAATATTTCCAATAACTTGAAGAGTGGTTCATTATTGGTTGCTTTACATGCAGTAGTATATCCAAACAAACTTTTTTAAACGATTTTCTTTTTTCCATTAACATAATTTTTTATAAATTATGACAAATTAGATTTTGGTTGAAAGTTTTATTGTTCGTGTCGGAGAAAAAAAATTTAAAAAACTTAAGTTTTGGTTGCATTAAATAAAAAATATCAAAATTATATTCAACATCATATTTTAAATTTAAAATATGATGTTGAATATAATATGAATTTATCCTACTCCTCCAAGAGAAATGTTGTATGGAATGTTGTCGTGGATGATTTACATAGGTGCACATGCATATTAGAAAAGTTCGCATTTTATGTGAGCTTTTTGATATTGTATAAGATGAGATTTATAACTTGGCTTCAATATTTTAGTAGGGTGGAGATGCGAACGGCGGATAACTTCATTTATATGCAAATGTCACATTAAAACTTCACGATTTTACTACCTTTAGACAATAAGTCATTTGCTATGCTGGAATACTAATGCTATATTAGCCGGAAATTGCGCAAGTTTCAGTCAGTAGAAACGTTAATCTAATGTGAGCAAACCCAGCTTCATGATACTAATCCTCCACACTTAACTACTTCGTCCTGTTTTACATGAATTAATCGCAAACGAGAAATATAGCTACAATAATTGGATGCTAACTTATTTTATACACCACATACTAATTCCATAATTGAAAATTGGATTTAACCAATGCAACAGCCTACAAATTACAACCATTACTAAAGTAATCTTCACATTACTCTCACTTCTTAATTATTTCATTCAAAAATTTATCACGTTTTAATTGTTGTGATAAATTTTTAAATTGATAAAAACAGTATTTAAATTTTTTTTTTTAAGATTTAAGTCACAAACGTCAAAGTAATTTAAAGGATGAATAAGAAACTCGAAGTACTCTTCACACAATAGAGCGAAAGCTAGAGTACATCAATGAAAAATATTGGTCACCCCATATCGTTTATCCTTATGGTTTGACAATTAGTTGAGAAAGCAATTCGGCCTTCATTTGTTTTGTGAACCTTATGAAGGCATTTAATTGAATTTAACTACAAGACGTGCTAAAAATACTACAAGATGGACTACAAGAAAACCTACCAAACCTACCAAAACTAATAAATTTTTCTAGTGCATTCGCGAATCCCTTTGAAATTTAGCATTTAGCTTTCATATCAAGATTTTAAAAGCCAGAAAAGAATCGAAGAAATTAATAAAAAAATAGCAAGAAACAATCATGGGAAGACTTCGGACTCAACATGAAAAAACAACGTAGAGAACCAAAAACTCCTCTACAGCATACTAAAACAGCTGATAAAGAGAAAAACACCACCACAAAAAAAACATAAAAAACCAAAAAGGAAAAGTACTAACAGAAGATAAAGAAATCATGGAAATATGGACGGAATACTTTGAGCAATTAACAAGAACCAGAATGAAGAACCACTTGAAATAGAGGAAGTCGCACAACCAGAACAAAGCAAGGAAGAAGAAAACAACCAAATAACCATAGAAGAAATTACCACAGCAATCAACAAACTAAAGCTAGAAAAAGCCCCCGGTGAGGACAACATTACAGATGAAATGCTTAAATTTATGGGGGGCAAAGAAATAGAAACTCTACAAAAAGCACTAAATGAAAGTCTAACAAAAAAGTGATACCATAGGAATGGAATATGGGAATTATACTTCCAATATACAAAAATTAGACAATAAAGAATGCTCCAAATACAGAGAAATAACAATCACAAGCATAGCAGGAAAAGTGCAAACAAGAATTTTAGAAAAAAGACTAAGAGACATAATAGAACCAACGTTAGAAGAAGGACATGGATTTAGGGAAAAGAGAAGTGGAATATGGGAATTTTACTTCCAATATACAAAAATTAGACAATAAAGAATGCTCCAAATACAGAGAAATAACAATCACAAGCATAGCAGGAAAAGTGCAAACAAGAATTCTAGAAAAAAGACTAAGAGACATAATTGAACCAACGTTAGAAGAAGGACATGGATTTAGGTGAAAGAAAAGTACCCAAGACTTGATATTTATCATGAAACAACTAGGGGAAAAATGCACAGAAAAGGAAGAACACTATACGTATGTTTTATTGACCTAAAAAAGGCTTTTGATAGGTTAAAACGCTATGAAGTGTGGGAGAGTCTAAAAATAAGAGGCATTAACAATTACATGATAGAACTCCTAAAGGCCCTATACAAAAACAACGAAAACAAAATAAGAACCTCGACTAAAGAATCCACAGTATTCAAAACAAAAATAGGACTAATACAAGGATGTGTTCTTAGCCTCTTACTGTTCTTAGTAATTATAGACGATGTCACAAAGAAATGTAACGAAAAACCCAGAGGCATGGAAATAGGATATCAAAACATAAAAATAATAACGATACAAGCGCCACTATTTTCAGACGACATGATATTAATAGCCGAATCCGAAGATTCGTGTCTAGAAATATATAGAGAAGAACTAAAGAAATCAATATGGAAATAAATAATGTGAAGAAAACCAACACAATGGTAATAGACACAAAAGAAACGCAGCAGACAATAAAACTAGAGGGACAACCACTAGAACAAGTAAAATTTTACAATTACCTAGACACAACGATAGAAGAAAATGGAAAAATCGAACAGGAGATAAATGGAAAAATAGGCAAAGCAGGAAAAATATATAACGCACTGAGGCATAATTTTCTGACAAAAAGAGAAATCCCAACGGAAATAAAAGCAGATGTAAACAATAAAGTTGTAAGAGTACGGCTGTGAAGCATGGACAGTGACACAAAAGAGAAAAAGTAGAGTCACAGCCATGGAGATGAGATACTTAAGAAATATAAAAGGAATAACCAGACAGGACTGAATAAGAAATGAAATAGTGCACAACACCCTAAACATAAAACCAATAAGAATAGTGATAAAAGAGAGACAACTAAGCTGGCTAGGACACATATATAGACTACAAGACCACACACTCACTAAACAAGTATATGAAGTAAGAATACAGGGAAGAAACAGGATAGGAAGAGCAAGGATAAGATGGGAGAACCGGTTGTACGCAGCAGGCGAAAGAAGACAGATAGAATGGAACGACTTAAAAAACCTGGCCCGAGCAAAAGGAGATGAAAGAACACATTAAGAACGATTATATGAATATACAAAATGATAATAAGTCCGACACCTTGGATGGTAATAAAAACAAACAATTAAATAAATAAATAAATCAAGATCTAAATGTGCTGTTATCTAGCTTCGCAGATATTTTAATTTTCTTAACCTCCCTATTTGTATACTACCAAGGTAGCACCTTCACGGTTCCGCCAACTAAACACCATAAAGTTTTCTTACTTTTGGGTTTAAGTCACGTATTTTTATTAAATACGTGACCTAAACCTGAAAGTAAGAAAACTTACATCGACCTCAGTCGCGGAAGTCTAAATTCTAAATTAAACACCATAAATTTTGTTTTTCTTCTATTCACAATAATGCCAGCCTAATTTCTGATTTATCTAAGTTTGCTAATCCCCTTGATATCCTGATCTGGTCTTTTTATTTTCTTGATCAAGTTGTGAAATATTCCAACTGCGAAGAGGCTTCTTACATTCCATGTTTTAAAGCTTATTTTTGATTTTACTATTTTGAGCTGAAAGATTCATTGCACCTTTGGCTCATTTAAGGGGCGCCCATTTGTATTTTATTTTTTCACATAGTAATTTGCTGAAAAATTTAAAACGGGTGTCCAGTCCTTTTTCGTTTCCTGGGGTGAGAAGGTTAATGGTTTAAGTGGAGGGATTAAAAATCAGCTCATGCTTGCCCCTAATACGAAAGTGTGGGCAGCCATGTGCCCGCGTAGGGCTAGTCTCTGAATCAAAACTGCGAGATCATAGATAAGTATTCGCCCGCCATCGCAATCTATTCTTTACGGTGATAAAAAAAACTATGACGGTATCAACAAAAAAACCAAATCTTTGGCAATATCCAGAAAGTTCGTAAGATGTAAACTGAAAATGTAGTGAAACTAATTATGTTCTTTACTTATTCTTTAATACCTTAAAGCTTGTAGCACAAGCGATCGAAATTTTTAGAAAGTGCTGAACACGTAATGCAAGGTTCAAGGATATTGGGTGATCTCCGGGATGTTACATGGACAAACAAATACTTAATATGTGATAGGGATAAAAAAAACGTATAAAATACCAATGACTTATGGAGCTAAATTATGCGCGATGACCTCCAAATCTAAAAACTATTAAGAACAGCTAAAATAAGCACTTTGGATCAATTTTTGAATAAAAAAAATTTGATCCGATTTAGTAAAATTCACAAATCATCGTAAGGAGAAATGGAAAATCCACATCGGAAGAATTGAAAGCAACAATCTAACAAGAGGACAGACGTTATCTAAGAAAGGAGAACGTTATTTAAGACATCTACCAAAGCGCCGAAAAAAAAATTGAATTTCATTGTAAGACAAATGTAAAGAATTAAAAGCTAGAAACCCATGACGAAGAAGAAGAAAATCGAAATTTTAAAATATTATGCTGATTATCTAGTACACACCTTCGCCTTATTCTCATAGACATGAATAAGGGAAACTGGCGTGGAACAAAAGGGGTTTTCGTTAAAAAAAAAGTCGATAAATGGGACAAAATAATTAAAAGTATATCAAATATGTCAATTAACAAAGATTTTGTGTACCAGGTTCTAGAAAGCTTAGTTAGTTAACGATATAAACACGTGACATTGTTAATAACAATATCATAACAATGTCACGTGTCAATTTTATATAACCGTCCAAAACTTGTTTGTTATTTTCCTATCTCATTTATGCCTTATTTTTAGACTGTATATGTTTTATGTATCTTAATTTTCTTTTAGGGAAATATTCAAGTAAAAAGATTTTAACTGTTCGCTTAAATGATCGCGGTTTTTCCAAGTGTTGTACGAGCTCATGCAATAATTTCTGTTGTTAAATTACTCGTGGAACGGAAAAGAAACGACTCGGCTTGAATTGTGGGAGCGATTACTTCAAATAGTTATTGTTACAGCCAGTCAGTTTACAGAGAAACTCTACTCTGACTGCCGGACTGATTGGATTAAAATTCTCTGGATGCGGCCATTGTTAGCCTCTCTATTTGTTCTCTACTTTATTTGATCTCGGTATACTTTTATTTATTTATATGCCACAAGGACACGTTGCTTTCTTTTATGTTTTTTTTCTCGGACTTCTATTTCCAAGAATGCTGCGAGGATTTACAGTGTTTTACAATTTATGGGCATTTAATATGTAGGGCTTAAAAAAACCAAATACTACTTGATCAAATATTCATGTACAAAAATCCATTAATACTTTTTTATTTTAAATTTATTTTAATGGATAAGGCTTTACGACATTTTAATAATATTAATTATTATATTATTATTATATTTAATATTTATTGCTCACTTACTGTGATCAAACTCTTGCATTAAACCCAGGACTACAATTAAGAGAAATTTAATGCATAAAAATATATTTTAGTCATTATTGTGTGCATACTCAGAAAAACTGTTGATTAAAGAATCAACTACTAATTATTTATCTTTATATCTGCAAGTAGAGCAACTTCCTAGATAATTATTTTGTAAAGGATACAATATATATTTAGAATAATGTAGAATTGTAGAGAGAATGCTGCAATATTTCTAGATAATCTTTTTTTATAAAAATGAATTACCTCTTGTGGAATAACAAGTTAATAAATCTTTCTTTAAAAAATCTCTCGGAAAATTTATTTTTTAAAACCCTTTGTTTCAAAGCTAGGTAAAAAGCAACGTATAAATAATTCACCATTTGGTTGCGTAGTAAAATATTTAAACATTACTTTTCAGGGCAAACAAAAATAAAATAAATGTTTTCAAAGTGTTGCAGAGCACTTGGAATGGAAAACAAGTACAATCCAACACCTTTTTATGTAAAGGTAAAAGTTCTATCGCAGAAAATTAAAAAAGAAATTGTAAAGACATGCAATTATTTATCAAAACAACAAATTTTTTTCTTTTAAATGATTAGAAGGTTTTATAGAGAGCAAACCGTTTTTTTAATAACATTTTACTAAATTTCCTTCAAACGGAAGACTTTTCTCTCTCACAAAAAGTTGTTCGAATGTTTAATGATGTGATAGTGAATAGGCAATAGGTATCTCCATCAAAAAAGATAAATGAGTGAAACCAAGTAATCTACAAGAATGATTTGTTAAAGACCTACCTGACATTTGTTTGAAGATTAATTAATATATTCAATAAAGCACTTCAAGTATATCACGTCACCAATATAGCGTTTGTTAGCAAGCAAATCTTCTGTCAAAACTGTGCATTAAAACTTTTAATGTAGGTGTAAGATACTTGAAAAAATTAAAAATTTTAGATGAAATTCGATTTATAAACAAATAAAAGAGTCAGATTATCCATACAAACGCAATGCCCTCAAATTCTTTGTGGCCTTCTGTCAAACTTTTTAAAAATGGAGGATGTTGGCTTTCCCATTTGGAATGTCTTATTTCTAATTTCTGTGTTTTTAGGAGATTTTTATTTAAAAATCAAATTTTTGCGGTTATCCGTCCAGTTTAGGTTACCTGACTAAACTAAATAAATTCTTTATTTATTAAATAATCCTTTTGTATCCGCCTTTAAAAAGGATATTCAAAGAAGCCTTGAACGAGGTCGCGTAAGAAATAGCAGTTAAATAAATAAAGAATTATTGAACAACTTGATTTACTGATGCAACCAATGTTTTGCCTACCACACAAATGGCCGAACGTCCATTACTTTGTATATATACATGATAATACGTTGTTCTTTAGTTTTAAAGTGATGTTTTCGGATCTATTCCGTACCTATTCTTTAAAATTTATCGGCCCGTTAAATAACATTATTTTAGTCAGTGTCAGTGTAATGCTTAAGTATCCATAGCAAAAATATGAAAAATTTTAAATTTAGCGCAATTTTTACCTACCATACAAATGGCGGCCGTTTTGTTACTTACTTTACTTTACTGTCAATACGCATAATATGTAAGTTAGCAATCTAGGGTATTTATAACATCCTTAAAAAAACATATAGTGGGTTTAGGAGTGTTCTAATGCCCTATATAAATTTTAAACTAATCATAACAAATCACGTCCACCGATTGTTACCAACCAATTGCACTAATAAGAAAAGTTGTTATACAATGTTGGCGGCCAACGTGCGGCCCGAATTTCGGGGTTCAGCTATTCAATTGTGCGTTTTAAAATATTTGGTTTGCTAAACGTATAATTGGACCATCCAATTAAAAAAAAGAGCCTAATTCAGAAAAATCAGTAGAGTATTAAAAAACCACAATTAAACTTAAACTAAGAATAGTGCTGTCTTTTTTATTGAACGCGTTAGAAATGTGGACGTACAAAAAGATTATACGAATCCCTTGGACGGATCACGTTACTAACAAGAAAGTTTTAAGGAAGCTAAAACCCATTTAAAACGTCTATGAACGTGGTTTAATGCAACAACCACAGAATTGTTTGTACTGCCGTAAATAAAGTAAAAATTTAGTGTGGTTAGCCAAAATCCAGTAACCGATAAAAACTTATTACGCCATCTAAAATTTTCCGAGCTGGCTATATGCAAGTTCGTCGAACGGAGGGAAAAAGACCATTGAGATATTGAAACGAACGAGTCCGAAGGTAGAGTTTCCATGTGCAAAATTCATCGGAGTTGGTAACATAATAGTTTAGAACATTGAATAGCCATCTTGATTTACAGGCGGAATAGATTTTTTCTGGAGACCTCAAATGGAATTGCTTTATATAATTAAAGTGGTGTCTGTCTGTCAGTTGATCTTGTTTTAGCGACTACAGCGCCACCTGTAGCAAAACCAATATTACATAATTATGGCCTCCCTTCTGCACGATTATTTTTCATTTAGGTCAGTTCTGCGCAAAATGTTTTGTTTTCGAAATATTCACGAAAATCACTTTAAATGGACCACCCGGTATAGTAAAGACAATATTTCCGAAACGCCAACCCAGATGAATTTTTTTTACAAAAATTAAGGATCGTCTAAAGATCTATAAGAAAGTCTTATGGCTCGACGTTCTCCAATCATATGTACAGGGGGTCAAAAATAATTGAAAATATCCCGTATTTAAAAAAAAACAAAGCCAAATTTTGTCGAACTTGGCTTTCAGAAACTGCTGGTGCCATGGCTCGATAGCCCTGTTGTTGTCTGTAGAAAAATTCTCAAAGTTCCCACAACGCGGACGGTATAGCGTCCAGGCGCTTTTAAAATATCTAGAAATCGGCGCCACCTAACGTAATGCGGAAAACGGCATTTGATCGGGTTTGGCGAGAAACTTCAATGACTAAAATTTCTTTTATTTGTTTTAATTTTGAGGGGTGGAAAGAATAAAATTTTCTTTTGAGGTGGTTTTTAAAGGTCCACGCTGAAAAATATAACTTTCCTAATTTTTGAGCCACCAAATCCAGATTTTTGCGTTTGGAAAAGGAATTAAGTGCGCACAAAAGCCATGGAACGCGCAATGTTAGAAATTACTTTGAGAGATAAAATACGCATCATTTATATCCGGCCAACGACGAAAATAACAGACGTTATGGAGAGAACAGCAGATCTTAAGTGACAATGGGTAGGACACGTGGCTAGGAAGAATCCGGAACAGTAGACCCACAAAATTACTTTCTGGATACCAAAAAAAGTACGGGAAGACCCCAAACGCGATGGATCGACGACATCAGAGCCATAGCGGGGTAAGAAGCATAGAAGAAGATGAAATAGGCCTATATCCGACAATGGAAATATAAAGGCTAATAAGAAGAAGAAGAAGAGAAAAGTTATTGACAGAATTTTAAATTTCGCTTCCGTTCTCTCCCTATAACTTTTTTTTATTTTATCAATGTTTTCTCGTTTTTCAAAAAACGCAAAATAAAACTATTAAAGATATCACCACCAAAATATCTAATTAAGCTTTTACTAATAACTGGAAGAGCCCAGTTACTTTTGACTGAAATCCACCAATCGAAAGTGGTAGTTTATTGGTAAGGTTTTTTGGTTTATTGCAAATATTTGAAAAACTATCAAGTTAATTGAAAAAATTTAACATTTTAAAAACTCATTGTATAATAAAGTTAGGTGGTGACCACATTGTAGCAGTATAATTAAAAAAAATCTAAAAATCATATCGCCACAATTCGATAGATGGAAGACCGTTTTATCGGAAAATGTACCCATGCCTCGAAAACGCCTTTATTATGAAACCCCAAAAAAATTTACCCACAAAAAACGGAATTTTTACAACTGTTCTTTTATTTCCTTACCATGAACGGAATTTTTCTTAAAATTTATTTTATCTTTTTTTTATACGATGCGCCATTTAATTAGCTTTGTTCTCATGTCCTCGCATTTTGTCTACCGCCCTTATTTTGTCCAATAAAAAATTTTTTTTATTCTTCTTCAAAATTTAAAATACCTGAAAATTAGATATTTTTTGTTCTAAAAAGACGATAAAAAATCTTTTCTTCGTCTCGAATTTAACCTGATACATTTCGCAACAAAATTTTGCTGCAGAAACATATTGCCAAGCTAATTGGCTAATAATTAATAAAATATAGTTATGTTTCTATTAAAAGTAACGAATAAGTTTCAAATTCGTAAATGCAAGTTGTGTAGTGACCACACCTACATTTTTTGATTGTTATTAATAAGGATTTTTTAAATTAATTTCATAAACAAACTATTTTGGTCTACTTTGCCTTTTTCTTTTCGTTTTTTTTTTACTTTGTGCCGTCCACCTTTCATTATTTCTTGATGCTAACCAAATGCTTTCCACAAGGTTTCCATTGTTATCAAGTCGATCAAGACGTTATTCGCACATTTTTCGTTTCTCGCTGATTTTGCCATCCGCAAGTTTTTAATCTTTCATTGTCTTTTTATGTTAAATTTTGGCATAAGTATCACATGCCCAAATCACCTTAGCCGTTGCGCCTTAATATGTTTCAAATAATTTCTTCGTTGGTTAAATTAGATAATCAATTTCGTGGTTAATGTGTATTTTTCAAGTTTTGAAAATACCGTAACTTGTCCGAATATTGTACGTAGGATACTTTTACTCTCAGATTGATCTGCTTTTATTACTAATTATATTTTAGGGCCAGGTGTTAGGACTGCTTGAATAAGTGTTCGACATATTTTTTGCCTTGAATTTATTGTTAGGAGCTTGGATAATAGTAGCCCTTTAAATGCATAATATGATGTTGCGTCGCCACTATCCTTGCGGCAACCTACCCTATCGTCATTTGTAATTATGTGTCAACATTTTCCTACCTAAAAATATCGACACCCTTAAAAAATTGTAAAGTTCCTCGGCATATTTGTATTATTCATTAGAATATAATTTAATAATTTTACCTTTACGGTTTATTTTTTGTTATAAAATAAAATATGTGGTTACCAATATTTCGTTTTATAGAATGTTATTTTGTTGCAGTTATATCCTAACTTATATAAAATAGAAGAGTAAAATTGCTATTAGCGTCGATATCCTTTTATTTACAACCAATAATATGAGGTGTATTTATTGTATATTTACTAGGAAGTATAATCTACAATAGCAATTTCGTTGCAGGCTTCTAGGTTACAATGTTTTCTTTATTGTTAGTGCAATTTTTATAACATCTAAAAATTACGACTTTGCTTTCCGATATCCGATAAATGATGATTCTCAGCGCTCCTCCTATCTTGAATTCTCTTACATACATGTGTGGATAGAATATCCCTCATGGATGTAATTTGCAAGTAAATCTTTGAAATTTATTAGTGACAAGCGGTTGCGAAGTGGTTGTAAGTTAGAGTTATAAAGAAAGTGTTGGTAGTCGTGTCCGGGCATAGTCAGTAAGTCGATTTATGTAAATGGCTATCGGACAAATTGACGATAGATTTCAGAACGGCTATTCATCCTGCAAATCCTTCGGTTTAGAACCCTGAATACTAATACTGCTGTAGTCGTGAGACGGAATAGCCCTTACATCCCTATCTACAACACGATACATCAACCGACGATGGGGAAAAACTCGCTAAACGCATGAAAGTTTTGAGAGAAGAAGTTTTATCCAGTTTCACAGCTATGACCCTAAAAAGTGAAAAGGATTATTTTTAATGTGCTTAAAAGAGCTATTTTGCGTACAAAATTTTACAATCCGTAAAGTGACATTATATTTTTTCTTTATGAATTTTCTGTCGTTATAAATTGTTTTGTGCGTACGACGAAACCAGACGAGGGATGGAATTTAACACACATATTCAAGGCTTACTCTTCGTTTGATATATGAGCATAAAACGCAGATAGAGAACTTTTTTTGTTGCACCTAAATAACATATAAAATATAAAGCGCAAAATAATAACTGAGCTTACATAATAAAATAGTTTTATAAAGCTTTATTGTTTATTTATTTTAGGGATAAACCTAAATTAAGGTTTGGACGTTAAAACTCTCGCTCAAACGTTCAGTAAAAATACAATTTCTCAATTAATATGTAACAATTTTGAATGCTTTATTTTTTTGAGCAAAAAAATAAACTTTCTTCTATCTTTCATGACTTATTTTTTTAATGGTTTAGTTTATATATCTGCAATCATGTGTTCCGTCGGCACATGTTTTAACACGAACAATTTATTACTAACCGACTGTCGGACAAAATGATGCCTTATGTCAATATGCTTCGTACGAGCATGAAAAACAAGATCATTCGCCAGAAACTTAGCTCCTTTATTGTCCACATAAATTATTATATTTGCCATATCGCCTAATCCAAGTTCACATAACATACTTTTCAAGTATAAAGCCTCTTTGGCAGCCTCAGCTAGACTGACGTATTCTACTTCAGTTGATGACAACGCAACAGTTCGCTGTTATTGTGATTTCCATGTAATCGCTGCACCTCTAAGCAGAAAAACATACCCCGTATACGAACGACGATCAACGGTACAACCTCCCCAGTCGGCACCGTGTAGCCCACAACAGGTGTATCTGTTTTTGTAGACACAAATCCAATATTAACGCTTCCTGCTAAATATCTAAGAATTCTCCTCGCAGCAAGCCAGTGACACTTCCGCGGTTCGTTTGTAAACTGCGCTTATCTTAAGAAAGAATTTGCAATATCCGGACGTGTTGCTACTGATACATACATCAGAGCACCTATCAGCTCACGATACGAATAATCTTTAAGTACAAAACTTTCATTGTTGTCATCAAAAACAGCACTCACTTCTGAAGGTGTTAAAACTGGATTACACTGATCCATACCAAACCGTTTACGCAACCCCAGAACGTAACCAGTCTGAGCGAGCACAATTTGTCTTTCACTTTCATCAATTTCAAGACCAAGACAATATTTAGCTAGACCAAGATCTTTTATTTCAAAGTCTTCTAACAACCGATGTTTTAAGTCTAAGATGTACTTTTTCTCATGTGTTGCTACTAGATTATCATCTACATACACTAGCATAAGCACTTCAATTTGCATCCCCATGAAACAAACATGGTTCATTTTTCATCGGCTTCAATTTCAAACTTAAGAGCTTTTTACTAAGTCTTAAATTCCACTGACGACCCGCTCGTTTCAAACCATATAAGGCCTTCTTTAATCTGCATGAATCGCCTCCATTGTTTAGACTTTTTAGCTTTTTATAGCTTGAACTCCAATTTTTGAATTTTTATCCTGCTGAACATCCCAGGCATATTCATATTAACTTCCTCTTCCAGCGATCCATTTAAATATGCCTGCGTCAAACTGTCATATTGTCAATTCGAATTGCACTGCAATGGCCAATGGTAATCGTAAAGTTTGATGGTAATCATCGCCGTACTTTTGGTAATCAACGCCGTACTTTTGACTGTACCCTTTTGCTACTAATCTAGTCTCTCTACTTTACCATCAGGGCCATGCTTATTTGTCAGCACCCAACGACTACCAACAATACTTTTTTTATTATTATTTTTCTAAATAATCTCCCAGGTATCATTCTTAATGATGCTTATTACTTCAGATTCCATCGCATCCTTTCACTCGTCGCTCGCTTCGCTACTCAAAGCTTCACGAAAACTAATCTGTGCTATACCAGCAAACAATTTATCTTCTTAGTTAGAGGTGTCATTATTAATATTTTCTTCGCCTGATGTTTTCGTGCGTGACGATTCAAACAATTTTCTTGGTCGCCCTCTGCTTTCCGTACGCAACAATCTTGGCCTTCTAGGAGTCCTTTTAGGTTCTTTCTTTTCACCAAAATCTACTCTTATTTCTAAAATTTCAGATTTTTCCTCAGAAACCTCAACAACTTTCTTTTGGGGTGGTGAAAAATCAATGGTGAATCGTTCATTTTTCATGTTTTCACATGCTTGCTTTGCTAACGTTAATAGTTTGTCAAGCACACACGTATCACACGACAATTTTTGACCTTCTTCCAAAAATTTGATTTCATGTGCTTCAATAATTTTTCGTGCATTCGGCATCCATACACGATATTCCTTCCTTTCTTTAGGATATCCAAGAAAATGCCTTCTACAGACTTCTGCGCTAGCTTGTCTTTGCTTGGTCTTATCTAGCACAAAAACTTTTGATAAAACTTTTTTAAATAATTCAGTTTTAATTTATTAACTGTCCATTTTTCATATGGAATTTCACCACTTAAACCACTTGTTGGACATCGATTTTGAATGTAGCAAGCTGTGGCAATAGCTTCAGACCAAAATGACGAACTTAAACCAGACTGTAATATCAAACCACGTGTCATGTCTATGAGCGTGCGGTTCATTCTTTCCGCTACTCCATTTTGCTGAGGAGTATGAGGAATAGTTAACCTGCGCTGTAAACCCTGATCTGCAAGATATTTATCGAACTCGTCGTTACAATTCGCAACCGTCCGATTGCAGACACTTAATTTTCTTGCCAATTTGTCTCTCTACGAGCTTTTGGTACAGCTTAAACGCGTCGAAAACACACATTTTCTTCTTAAAAAATAAACTTCGCACCATCTCGTACTATCGTCAATAAAAGTTACAAAATATTTTACACCACCTAATGATTCTTTTCTAAATGGACCAAAAATATCTAAATGCACTATTTTTACTGTTTCTGCACACGGCACTCGACCGTTTTCAAAAGGTAACACGGTCATTTTTTCTTTTAAACAAATTTCACAACGCGTCAATTGTCCAATGTCTTTTACATCAATTTTTGGAATAACACCATTACGAACTAACTTTGATGACCCAACCGTTCATGCCATCTCAATAGTTCGAAAAACGCCAGCTGCACAATCGCTTCCGCGCATTCTGAATTTTCACGAACTACATATAAATCGCCTCTTCGAACTGCGAATTTAAAAATATTACCACATTCGTCCCGAATAAATGTGTCATTTCGTCGAAACGTCACCTCGTGCCCTTTATCCGTAATTTTGGCAACCGAAATAAGATTTGTTCTTAAATCTGGTACATACAATGTATTTTTAAACTCAATTAGTTTTTGATTACCATTGCTACTCGCCACCGACACATAAACAACACCTTTGCCTTTGACTTCAGCAGAAGCTTGACTCGCAAGGTTTAATTTTGTTTTTGATGGCTCACTTAGCACACAAATGCGTTGTACAACCACTGTCTAAAAGCCACGCATTATTAGCTGTCTTTGAATTCGTAGAACACACACTATGTCTGTTTGTTGTAACCGTGACTTACTGCATAATACTGATCAACACTATTTGCCGATTGTTTATAGCTCTTTTGATTTTCACCGGTTTTTTTTACAGGACAGACACTTGCTTTGTGTCATATCGTACGGCACTTAAAACACTTGATGTTTTTTAATTCAGCTTTTTCTTTTTGAGTCTTAGAATATTTTTGACGCGCACTATGATATCCAACGGTCATTGCTGTTACAACACTTCACTTTCTTCTATAACTTTTACTTTTAGTACTTCAGCAGTAGGTAGGACTCAATGGCACATCTAAAATTTTCAAACGAAACGGGAAGACTATATAATAACATTATAGCCAATAGATCACCATGTATCTGCACATTCATATTCTTTAGTTTATCTACAGCATCAAAGAAGGATACAATGTGCTCCATTACATCGCCGCCATCTTCCAACCTCTGAAGAATTAATTGCTTTAATACTTTTGCCTTTCTCAGGACCTTTTGAAGCATATATCGACTCCAGCTTGAGCCATACATCTCGTGATGTTTCACATCTACGAATATGCTTCAACTCCAAAGGTCGCCATAATCAAATCTGATTTGGCCTTTTCATCTTCCTTCAACCACGATGCTATTTTATCAGCATCCTTCGTTGGCCTTGTATTTGTCCCATCTACATATTCCCAAAGATCGTGTTTTATAAGAAGGGCTTCTACTTGCATGCTTCACGTGTCATGGTTATCTTTGCAAAGAAACTCAATTCGTAAGGAAACAGACGATAAAGCCATCGAACTTTTTCGACCGTTATACATTTCAAATCGAACGTTAATAATCATGCAATCAAATCAACCCCACACAATGATTAGACGCCCTGGTCCCATAACCTGATGAAACTGGGTTGATTAAAAATAAAGAAAACGAACTTCAGTAATGTAAAAATGATTACGGAATTATATAAATATTTTGTAATACCTTTTAAATCATATTATAAGATCAATAATAATATAATATTAAACATAACGATAACAACCGATGTATATCTTAAATATGGGTATCTTAAATACTGCATACGTGTGAATTGCAATAATTCCTTATTTTAACAAAACTCTCTGGTTATTTTTTAATTTTATAGACAAGAGAATATTACCATACATTGTTTGACATAGTTTTTCAAAAAAACTTTCAGGGACGGATTAACAAAATATAATTTGAGGAGGTCAATTTACCCCATTTTTTAAAAATAATTTCTGGCGTTTATTAAAAAATAAGCAAAACTAAATATGTCAAACAATGTATCAACTATTCAACTATGTAATAAAGATATAAAGCAAATTTTAATTATTTATTGAAAAATATGTTTCTGCTGAACTCTGTCTGAGCGAGAATTTAAGTGCAAAAACGCGAGCTTTAAAGTTCAATTTATGTACCTATAAAATAAAATAATTTAAGTGCGCATTGAATAAATTATTAAGTACCTAAATAAATATATTCCGTATTTTAAAGAGCAATTTAATATTTGTAATGGAAGTCTTGTATGGAATATGCAGCAAGAAAACTGTTATTATGCAGTGGAAATGCAGGAAGGTGGCGTCTGTTCAGGTATTCAGTGCTCCCTCGAGATGCAGGTGAACCATCGCTATGCGGGTCACATGGGGCCATACATCAAGCACCTTCATCCCTTACACCCGCCCTCATGGCCTCTACTTCGTCGACATATTGAGAAATGCCTTTTAATAAAATCCGCGCTTGCACTCCCGATTGCCTGATATTTGAAGACAACCAAACCTTATACAGGTTTCCCCAAAAATATGTGTACCTATTTGGATAAAACCGGCGCATAGAAGCTCGCAACTCGACATGAAATATTTACTGCAATTTCTTTATTTATTGCACCTTGCATTTACTTAAAAATTTATTGACAAATATTTTTAGTAAAATATAAATTACATTTCAAATGAAAGTCATATCCAAATAAATTATTTGATTACTAAAAAACTGCATTAAAATGTTTTTACGAAAAACCATTCAGTAAGTTTTCGTTTTGATCTATGATGATTGATTAATTTACCTCAAGTTTACACAATATTGCACAAAAATTTTTCAGGGGATAAATTTTATGGGTTATTTATGAGCTTTCCTGAATTTTCTATAATATGAAACATTCGTTATTTCAAAACTATATACTACAATTCCTTAGTGACTAAACCAAACCATAAATCATAATTACCACTGTGATGTATTTGCACTAGACAATAAAAATAGAGCGCAATAACGATAAAATGTTAGTTTTATATGAAATTTCTAAAGTTAAATACATAAAATATTAAGAAGTTGTTGGAGATATATTACATCAGCAATTGACAATATTTCTTTTATTTTACCACACTTTTAAATTTTATTCAAGTCCCTGATTTTTTTTATTATGTAGATATTAATTGCAGATTCCAAAGACAAAATAATTATTACTAAAACAAAAAATATGAAGACAAAAAAAATAAGCACAAAATAGAATTATAATAAAAAGCGCTAAAACAGGAAAAACAATATATTAAGGCACAATTTAGAAAAAAACGGTGAAGATAAATACTGAAATAGTTAAGAAACTAGTACACTTTTAACCAATATTTTAACCTATTACCAAATAGATGATTCTAAAAGAAATTTAATAAAAAAAAATTAAGTTGGCAATGCTAATAATTTTTTTTTTCTAAAACAGTTGGCAACTTTTATTTATAAAGGAATGGTTGGTACCTCCAGGATGTTTATAAACCTTAAAACAATGAAAGTTTAAAATAAATAAGGTGTTAACCTTAATCTATATTGGTTTAAACTTCAGTGAACTTGTAATGGAATCGTTGATTAAAAAAAAGTTAATATAATAAATAAAACTTTTTTTAGCATGTTGTTGCTATACAATATCAATAATAATAATATACATATTTCTATAAAATTAGGAAAAAAAGTTGGCAACC
>JARJDX010076567.1:0-14959 GCA_030264735.1 Gymnusa sp. GC000175
AATTTTAGTATTAAAAATGTTGCTGTGAAGAATAATTTCTGTTTCATGCTACATTCAAATATTGAATTATTTAGTTACAATGTTAGCTTGTTACCAAAGAGGCCTTCTGCTATGTGCTAAGTGCTGAGTTAAGTGTCAGAACTTGTTAATCTAGGACAGGGATTCCCAAAGTGCGGTCCGCGAACCATGTGAATGCGGCCCTCGACGTCGATGCGATGATTTATATTTTTATTAAAATAACAAAAAATAAATAAATAGTAAAATAGATAACAAAATATTATGAAAAAAATAAAATGTGGGTGCGATTTTTCAACCCTTTAAATAAACTTTTCATAACGGTAAAAAAAGTGTTTCCTACAGATAAAAAGTAAAAAGAACATTTAAAAAATAATTTGCCACTTTTTTTTGCCCGCCAGAAATTTGGGAACTACCAAATTGGCCCGCTTAGGAAAAACTTTTGGAACCCCTGATCTAGGACTAAGCGATTGCTGCATGATTTTATTTTAAATATTATTTATCATCTATAATGTATAAATAGATTTAAAAACACTTTTAAAAATTTATCTTAAATGTTGTACTATGAAACAAACATTTTTATGCTACCTAACCGCATTTGTCTCCTTTCTTTTAATGCCCAAGAAAAGTTAATCCACTAACGATCACAAGTAAAGTCTTTCTAGAAGTCCTGTAGTTAGTAACGTATTTTCGTTTATCCTTTTATTTAATCAAGGCAACTGAACTTATATAGGCGTCCTTTAATGTGTTTAACTGAAAATCATTTTCATCATAAAATATGTAAATAATGAAGAAGTCTAAATATAAATTATTATTTTGTTTTCATTGAAATTATAGAACAACCCATCATAGCATCAAGGTTTAATAATCAACAAAAAATACATATATTTACCGCAATATGGGTAACTAAATACCAAAAACTAGTTATTTGTCAGATTTTGGACATTTTGCACTTTATTTTTCAATTATGTTTCTCCAAAATTTTTAATTTATAGTTTTTTTTAATATTTCAAAAAGTCTTACACAATTCGTAATTGTGGTTTTAAAATATATATTTTTGGCTACAAAATGAGCAAAATTTCGTTAAGAAAAAAAGCATTTGCAGATATTTAATTTTATTCAAAACAAATATGTCAAAAATCCATCGATGGTTGAAAAAACGTAGAATTAAAGTGAGTCTAACGAAATCTTCACATGTAACTTTTCCAAGTGGAAATAACTACATATATTTTGGTGTAGGATCTAGATTCCGTAGTATTAATCTGCTTCTTGTGATGTCGATATCTACGAGTCTTTCTACCTTTTCTGCGGTCTTCCTAATGGTCTTTTAATGTTGGATTTAGTTGTTCTTGACCTTTTGGTCAACTTTTCCATTCTCTGATCATGTTGTTCCCATTCCCGTCTTCTTTTTTTTGCCCACTTTACAACTTCTGTTACCTTTAGTTCTTCTCTAATTTCGCGTAGCGCGCCCATTTCGACATTTTTACATATTTGCTTTGTATTTGTTGTTTATGTCTTTGTTTCAGCAGCGTAGGAGAGGATGGGTCTTACGCATATCTTATTTAATCTAATCTTGCTTTTACTTTGTATTTGTTCTTCCAATTGACGTTCCTGAGTGTTCCTAACACTTAGGTTTGTTATTCTTATACTCCTGCTTATAGCGTCCATCTCATCAGTTAAAGGTCTGCTTTTTATTTCTGTAGCAACTCCCCATTTTAATTTTTTTTTCTCATTATTCTATCCAAGACTATATCTTTTGCACACTCCTCCTCATAGAGTCTATCTCATCAGTTACTAGTCTGTTTTTCATTTTTGCAGCAAGTATCCATTTCAATTTTCTTGTGTTGTATCTTTTGCATACACTTCTCTTCATATAGTCTATTTCATCGGTCAATAGTCTGCTTCTTATTCCTGCAACAAGAATCCATTTTAGTTTTCTTTTCTTGGTTCTATTCAAAGTTGTATTTTGTACATGCATTCTTCATCTTGCTTTTGCCTTATAATTCTTACATCACATCTTATCATATAGTTTATTATCATATAGTATATTTCGACGGTTAATTGTCGTCTTTTTATTAGTGTAGACTCAACCATGTTTTATTTTGTCTATTATTGCTTTTAATTTTACAAAAAAGAATTTAAATATTAGGTAATTATTTTATTCACATGAAACACATTTTAACAAAAAACATGTAGTGAATGCAATTAACGTAATGAACTACTTACTAAATTTCTAATTAATTATTATTAAAAAACAAATTTCCATTGAATTTTGATGTAAATAGGTTTATATTTTTACTAAATAATCAATAATTGGAAATGTACATGCCCTACGAATTGAACACAAATTTAAAATAATTGAAACCAATTAAAATTCACATTTGAAAACAAATATTTTTTATAGGTATTGGATAAATATTCATTTTAATTCAAATTAATTATTTTTTGCATGAATTAAATTCAAATTATATCAATAAAAATTATGAATAATTCTCATGCAAATAAATTTAATTTAATTTATATCGTAGAATTCAAAATGTTTTGCGAATTTAAAAGCAAAACTGAAATAATATCTCAATTAAATAGGGGAGAATGTTATAAGATATTTATAACTAGAGAAACCGTTGAAATATTGTTGTTGTGTATAAAGGGAAGTCCCTTTTCAAGTAAAATCTTATATTAAATATTTACTCTGCCGCAATGAACAATAAAATCCCAAGTACATAAATAAGTATTTAGGTGCTATTTGTAAATCGTGTAACACAATATTCCTAAATTACATTGCTTTTAATTTATTACCTGGACGTGGTTTGGCTAAAGTCACCGAATTTTATAAATCCCCATTTCTTCGGCTGCACAGCCTTTGTAATCACACCCTGTTAGGGCGATCCCGGAATGAAAAATTGATCTGAGTGTGCCTCAGGTATGTGTTTCTCTCCTCGTGCCTTTGGGAATGTAGTCTCTTTCCTTCTGATTGTGGCCTGTGTCTAAAAGATCGTTTTTTTTACGATGGTTACTTCGGCGTGTGTGAGAATTAGATTAGTTTTCTAACAAAGAAGGTATTAAAACTACCCAATTTAGACATCACGTATTGAACATTTTTGTCGTACATATTTATCAATGACCTAGCAGGATCTAGCGATTTTTTACACCTTTATACATCCTGTTACATCATGTTAAACCACCTAACATAAAAAAAGCAAAACTGATTTTTATTTATTTATGGCCTCGCCGCATTTTATTTCAACTTTCTTTGCAAAATCCTAGTTTGTGTTATAAGGCAATAATTTTATTGGAATTAAGTCGTTATCAAGGGATTTTTTCTTATCACATGGTAGTGAAAGTTATTTTAATTTATTGAGAAAGTTATCCCTTTTGAATAAAAATTTATCGCAGCTTTTAAAGCATTAACTTATAACTTTTGTTTTTTATTTAGTAGTTCCTTATTATTTTCCTTATATTAATTGTAAATTTCTTTGAAAAACGACATAATTTTTTATTAAATACAGTTCATTGTATAATGTACACTGAATTAATTAAAATTGTAAGTGAAAATATTAAAATAAACTGAACAACCTACATTTTTAAATTTTTTCTGTTTTACATAATAATACAATTAAATTTAAATGCATGCTTTAATTGTTCTTTTGTCTGTGTTTTAAATTGGGATATCATATTATGGGCCAATAAGAAAGCGGTGTATTTAAAAAAAAAAGTATTTGTACAAAATTTGTATATTTTTATTGTCATATTCAGCGCCGGATGCAGACACAATTTCACCTAAGACAGAAGGGTAAATCAGCGCCCTTAAATGATAAATACATTTATAAACAAAAATTAGGATTATAAGAACAGGATAACTATTTTAATAATATTGCACAAAATTGCACAGTTCAGTTCAATAAATTTGATAAATAAAAGTTACCTAAATGATTTTTCAACTTTGGACAGGAATTTCTAAGAAAACTGGACCTCAATTATAAAAAGGGTTACGGGGTCGTAATCAAAATAATTTTCTTTATGAAATATGTATAATTAAATTAACATATTTAAAAATTTATGACGTTTTTCTGGCTGGAGATATTTTTAGTTTTCGCACATACAGAGAAAAACTTTTAACACGAAAACGCATAAAAAAAAATATTGGTTAACACGAAGTAATAACACGGTCCCGAGAAACTACTATGTATTTCCATACATTTTTTTCTCTTAACACGAAACAAAAATCGCTTCTTGGAATGCACAAAATACGGACAACACCTGATTTTCATAAAATTAATAAATGTTTTATTTGTTTTTAAAAAAAATCGAAAATTATGTATTAAATTTCATTAAGTTCTTGTTAATATTTTTGTTTTATTGATTTTTATTAAATGCATGAATATATACATACCTGTGTAAATAATATGTACTCTAATTTCCTGCAATATCCATTAACACGAAATTCTTTTAACACGAAAAAATATTACGATTTGAAACCGCGGTAATGGAGGTTTTGGACAATTGTTTTGGCTATACAATGGCTCAAGCCAAGATAAATTTCTGGCTTATAAGTTTAAAATCGGCGTTTAAGAAGCTTTTTGGAATTTTCCAGAAAACAAGGACCATAATTAAAAAACGGGTTACAGGATCGTTTTTTATAAAATAGGGGACGTTACGTAAGTATATTTCTGTTGATTTCAGACCCCTATCCTCCCTTATAAGAAAACATAAGAAAATTGTGGACTTCCCACTCTCCCAAATAATAAAATGTAAATGGTGTTTTATTTAATAAAATTTATTAAAACGATCTTTTATGCAAGCTAAAAGAAGAAACAATCAAAAGAAATTTTATTACTGATGACATTAGACCCATATTTATCTAGAGTTCTGCGCTCCTTTTTATTCTTAAATCATTCTCGTTCCTCCTCCTCCCTTGTTATTTTCCATTCCTTGTCGTTCTTCCTTTCTTTATGGTGTACCTTTTGGATACTCCATCATTCCTTGTCGTTCTTAATCATTTCCTTTCTTAACGTTCTTTAATCCCTTGCATTCTTTATACCTTGTAGTCATTATTTCATTATCATTATTTCTATCTTGTTGTTCTTCTTACCTTGTCATTCTTTATTTCTTATAGATCTCTTTTATTTGACGTTTTTTTTGTTTCTAGTTGTCCTTAATTGCTTTGTCTTTCCTTGTTGACTAGTGACCGAAAATATTTTACTCTTAAGCTCTAAACTTTTATTTATTACTTAGTACCAAACTTCCCTATTTTTGTAAATCTGGTACAAACCGATAACTTTCCTATTTTTTCTTTTATTTCTATTAAGTGGTGTTTTGACCTATTGATATACAACATCCTTCTCTCTCTCTCTTTCTCTCTCTTCAGTCCACTATGGACGTAGGCCTCCTTTAAACTGTTCCATGTCGATTTCCTTTTTGCGACTTGGTGCCATTCTATCCCCGCGGTCTCCTCCATGTCATCGAGCCATCTTTTTTGTGGTCTCCCGGTGCTTCGTTTTGTTTCTCTTGGTCTCCAGTTGGTAACTCTGTGGGTCCATTTGTCGGTGTTTTCTCTGGCCACGTGCGCTACCCAACTCCACTTAAGTTCTGTGCTTCTTTCCATCACATCTTTGACTTTTGTTCGCAGTCTGATTTCTTAATTTGTTACTCTGTCTCTTAAACTTATGCCGAGCATTGCACGTCCCATTGCTCGTTTGCAGGTTCTTAGTTTGTTTGCGCTTTTTGCTGTCCATGTCATCGTTTTGAGACCATACGCTGTCACCCGGAAAACCCAACAGGGAATGATAATACTCATAGGGACATGTACATATTTACAAAAACACAAATTGACTGCAAACAAGCAAAACATTTGAAGATGAAGCTTAAAAAATATAAATTTCTTTCTTCTGGTTATAAGTGACGTATTGTTTGTTATTGCCAACATTTTGATTCCCATATTCCCATTGAAGGGAGCATTGGCTTTGGAATATGTTTAATGACTGAATCGTTTACACGAAGAAGAAGAATTCAAAAATTTAAGCGAGTAAGAAGAGATATAAAAAATTTAAAGCAAAAATATAAAGAATAGCATCAAACGAAAAAAAAAAACATTTAAGATGTAATTTTATAGGGTTTTAAGTTTTTTACCTCTATTTATCAATTTTGAAACTTTTTAACCCATCGATTTCTTTTAACAACCTTAAAATCATCTGTCTAGCACATTGGTTTGCCCTCTGAACGATGTTTCTTGCCTGTGCCTTTGTATAATTAATTTTGTCTGTCAGCTTGATTTAGGATTATATGGTCAACCCATTTCCACTTTTGTATCAAGGTCAAATTTATAACATCTCAGACTTGTGTCATATTTAACCATAATTTACACAAATCGCTAAACACAATTTTGAAATTACCTAAACAAACAGCATATCATTCGTTTCTCTATAAAATAACTTTAATTCATGCTGATTATGTCGTGTATTATAAAATAAAATGCAACAGCCCATTGGATCAGTGGTGAGCACTACGTATCGGTTCGAAATATTCTAGGTTGGATTTCCGGGTAATGAGTTGCTATTTGTATTGAGATAAAATTAATGACACTTGAGCGACTTTTTAGAGTAACAAGCTTTGAGAGCCATACTTACATCACAATTAGCACAATAAAAGAATCTGGGTAGGTCAATAGCCAGTTGGGGGTGGTATTGTTTTTTTTATCTTACCGGCTTTCAATTAATTAATTTTTTTATTTCGACCTCTGGAGCAGCTTGGCTCGCTTAATAGACGGGGATGCTAAAGAATATTTTTCTTTAACTAAAGCTCAAGCCATATTCTTTACTCTGCTCAATTGTTTTCATTCAATCAGAGAATAAAATTTGTTCATGATGTGCTAATGTTAATTTGTCCTCTCCATCTCCAGTTTTGCGTAACAATAAATTATAAAGCGTTACCAAATGTGCGTAATGCTTACTTTCCTTTTAACATTTTGAGCTTCATAAATAAGTACGTTGAAATAGCTTCGCCGGAAGAGCGATGGCCTTGCAGGCGGAAAGTTCTAGGTTCCTACCCTTCTTGAAATTATTTTGATAAACGTAATCTTAATATTTTTGTTAACTATTTCAGTTGCAAGGTAAAAGAACTAACTATTTACCTTTTTATTATTTTATAGTTTATTAGCAAATAAAGTACCCCTATTTTTAAAACCACTTCTGTCTAAATAATCTATATTCGATACCGTTAATGTCTTCGCTAATAGTTTTCTTTAAAAGTAGAAAACTTCGAAACATCAAAACTTTTAAAACTTCATTTGTAAATTTAACAAAACATTTTCTTAAGTTCCATTTGTAAGACTGTTGCTGTATTTATAGATTAAGAAAACTCCACTATCCACTTAGGTGTTTCAATTTTTATCTTATTATTAATTTAATATAGTTACGTATGTAAAAAACATAGTAACTCAAAAAATGCTGTTCGATAGTGTTATAATTATATTTTAATATAATGCAGGATTTAACAAAATATTATTACTTAGAAGAAATGACTTATTTTGCAATTTTTGTTCATGTTTATGTCGAATGGTATGACTTAGAGATCTGATTTAGACCTGGATGGGGATGGGTGACTGTTAAGGAACACCGCCCGGCGTTGCGAGGAAGAAAAAGAAATAAAGTGGAGAAAGATCGAAGAAGAAAAAGAAAGAAAGAAAAAAGAAGTTTAAAAAAGAAAAGATGGAAAATAAAGAGGAGACAATAAGAACGAAAATGGATAAAAGAGAAAGAATAATGAGAAATATGGGGGAAAAGGAGGATGAAAGAGAATTAAGAAGATAAAGTAGGAAGTGGGATAAAAAAGGAGACAATAAGAACAATAATGAATGAAAGAGAAAGAATAAGGAAAATGGGAAAAAGGAGAACGAAAGAGAATGAAGAAGTTAAAGGAGGAAGTGGGATGAAGGAAAAAGAAGGAAGTAGGAATAGGAGAAAAAAAAAACAAAGAAGAGAAAAGGAAAGTAAATGAGGCAAAAGAAGAAAAAAGGGGGAAAAAGAGGAAGAAAAAGAAGGAAGAAGATATAAACAGAAGGAGAAAAAAAAATAAAGGAAAAAGCCGAAAAATGGAAAAAGAAATAGAAACAAGAAATGCCATTAGAGTTCAATAAGACTCATAGGGTTACGCTTTTGATGTAGCACCTTTATTTGTCTATGGTCACTTCAAGCGTCTTTGACGGAAAAAAGTAAGCAAATACTGGTCCTCACACGGTCCCCAACTTTTACTTATGGCTTCATGCGTCACTTCCCGAGCAACTGCATTGACCTGTAGGCTTAACTTAGTATGTAATTGTAGCCAGATATGGTAAAAAAACAATGATTTGGGACAACAGCCATTAAGCTATGGTGTATAAGAATTTATTTCGGCCTGGCTTTTCATCGGCAGTTAGAAGAATGGCCAGAATGGCTTCAATGGTTCTAATCTGCGGTGTGGAAAGCAACGAAATACTACCTCACTACAACTTCCCAAGACAATTATTATGGTCCCGGGCAACTCTTAAACGGAAAGCCGTTGCAAAATATTCTTCATTTTAAACAATTAAACGGCAGACAAAAACGATACCGAAGCGAGGCATTTTATAGTCAACAAGACTTTTCGCGCTTATAGTTAACAATAATCATTGGCAACATTAACGCCAAAATAGTCAAAGGAAAGTTTGGAGAATGGACAGGTAAATATATACTAGGCATAAGAACGAACGTCGTGATAGGGTGTTTCAATTCTGCGTCGAGAAAGATCTAATTGTAATAAACATACACTTCAATAATAAATTAATAAATTCTGGAGATTGCGAAATTAACATAGATAGACGGTGGTAATAAAGCTAAATAAAAACAAACCATGGACGCGAGACCCGAAAGTACTACAGAAATCCACGCAGTACAGGCAATTAAAGCTAAGCAATACGCCACCTAGCTGAAAACATCAAACTAACCTAAATAGGTTGGTTCATGTGCATGCTCTATGCAATTTATGATAAATATCAGAGATTAGAACCACCGCTTTCCTATTTGGAGCGTAAACTTTGCCCATAGTCATGGCAAAAAAAATTGAATTGTCAATAAACGAAGTTATTAGCAGCCTCAATGTCAACCCAAAAACGTCGTATGCAACAATGTCAAAGAACTTTTCTATACAACCCAAAATAAAGTTGTTGGTACCAAAAGCCAGAAATTAATGGATGACAAAAAATACATTAATAGAATGACGGTTATATAAAAGCAGAAAATATAAAAAACATGAAAAAGGGTTATCAAGACCTTAAAAAGTAAGCTAAAGAACAACAATTAATGGAACAGTATAGAAAAATAAAAGATCTACAGAAAATGCATGATAGCTTCAATGTTTAGAAGTAAATTCGTAAGGTGATAGGAACTAATAACAATAACAAATGATAAACGACTATACTAAAAGACGCAATTGGAAATATAATTTTAGGGCCAAAAATAATCTACAACGCTGGAGAGATTACATCATGGAAGTATTGAACGACAACAGATCCGATGGCTGTATTCTGTAGTACCTCGCAAAGAATAACCTTAAAATACAAAACATCGAATTGAATCATGCTATAAAAATCACAAAAAAGGCAAAGCTGCAGGTCTAGACGAAATTTATAGCGAAATGCTGTGTAAAAAAAGAATACATTTTAGAAAACCGGGACCATTGAAGTTAACATCTACGTTCCTCATCCTACCCCAAAAAGTTAGCAACATATTGCAATGTCTATCGCATAATAAGTTTAATAGGCCATACTCTAAAATTATTTCTTAGGATTATTCATACAGAATCGATAGAAAATGTAAGACAGAACTAACAGATACGTAATACGGATTCCGCAACATAATTGGAACTGGGGAACTCTTTATAAATTTGGGATACTGATTCAACGTAGCCAAATATTTCTTGGGTCCAGACAGCAAACACGAATTTTCAGATGACATTGATAGAGAAATAAGTGTCAGGCAGAGCTGTGTCCTTTTCCCTCATTATTCTTCTTCATATGCCTCTCCTATCTAAGATTGGCGATCATCGAAGCGATCTTGACTTTTGAGGCGGCCGCCCTGAAAAGAGACCTTGAGCTCTTGCCGAACCATTGTCGGAGGTTATTTACCCATAAAGTCCGGCGGCGCCCCGGAGCTCTCTGTCCTACTATTTTTCCTTGCTTAATAAAGTGCAACATTCGATATTTCCCGTTTCTCATCACTACTTCGTGTGCGAAGTATAGGAGTTTCTTTTGTTTCACAGTTAGGATCCGCACTTGTGTCCATACGCTTAAAGACCTCCACGTTGGTGACATAATCTCTCCACGATATTCGAAGCATCTTGCGATACACCCACATCTCAAGAGCGCTTATTTTATTCATGAGTGGTTGAGTTAGCGTGCACCCCTTCTACCGTAATGAACTATTGGGAACACGTAGCAATGTACCATCCTTAAATGAAGGTCAAGCCTCAGGTTTCATGATGTGGGTACTTTTTGCATTCTCATGAAGGCAGATCTAGCTTGTTCAATACGGCTTTGGATTTCCTGGCCTATTTCCCATTTTTCATTGACAAGACAACCAAGGTATCGACAGCTGCTGCAGCACTCAATTATTCTGTTATTTAACACAATTTGCGTAGGAGAATTGTTTCTCTTGCTAATGACCATCATTTTAGTTTTATTACCATTTATAGCAATTCCTGCTTCTCTACTGGCTATATCCATTCTGTCCAACATCGTTTGCAGATCATCATTTGACGTTGCTAATAAGACAGTATCATCAGCATACCTTATGTTATAATTAACTTCACCGTTTACGACGATACCCTCCGTGCAGTTTTTTAGTGCCTCCTGCATAATTCTTTTTGAGTAGATCATCAGGGTTGGCGATAGTACGCATCCTTACCTCACTCCGCATTTAATGGGAATATCATTTGTTTCGAGGTCATCTACCAATACCGATTCCGTCTGTTGCCAGTATAAATTTGCGATAATACGAATGTTTCGATCGTATACACCAATTTGTTTTAGAATGTCTATTAGTTTTGTCTATAAGTTTTGTCGCACACAGTAAAATGCCTTTTCGTAATCCACAAAACATGCGATACGTCCTGGTTCATATCAAGGCAGCGTTGCACAAGGACCTGCATACCAAAAAGCGTATCACGAGTTCCAAAGCCATTTCTGAACTGTTGAGTGGATATGTGCTCATCGCACTGTCGTAAATACGTTTTAATATAACTTTCAGGAAGGTCTTCATGACATGGCTTATCAAGCTTATGGTTCGGTGTTCCTTACATCTTTTTGCGTTCTGTTTTTTAACATTTATTCTAAACCTATTCAGGAAAACTCTAATAAAAGTTCCTGGAGGAATTGTTGCAAATGGCGGTGCAATAATTAATATCTGATATGCAGACGTTATGGTCGTGCTAGCACTTTTTATATACTTCTTTATGTGATGAAAAGCTGAATCTTGAACTAGGAAATAACCAACAATAAGTGTGAAGGCTTCTGAGATGTTTTCGCCGTGTGCTGCGCATATCTTGGATTGGCAAAGTCACAAACACAGAGTGTTTCGGAGGATGAATAAAGAAGTCGAAATGTGTATTGCTCTTTATAAGGAAGCGAAAGCTGCAATATCTAAACCACATTTTTAGAAAAATAGGTTGCTGAGACTAATAATATAAGAAAAAATCTGGGGAAAACGAAGATTCGGAAGAAGGGCTGCGTAATCCCGAAAATTAAAAAGAATATAACCTTTGGTGTAACAATCATTGCGAAGTATGAAAGATAAACTTAAAATTTTTAAAATACAGGAAATTGGTTTAATTCTTTATTTAAAATAAATTTAAAATTTAATTTATTCAAAATAAGAAACGAAAGCAATCTTCAAGGGTCCAAAGCTGTTCATTTAAGAAAACTTTTTAATAAGTCCAAAAGGCTTGCCACGCAACTAGCCATTGGTTAAAACTATTTTTAAAATTTAGACTTTAAGTATAACTTCATCAAGAATTATTGGTGGGCAATCCCCCATTTAATAATGTATTTAATTAAAATAAATTTACGTGTAGTAGAAGCTAAAAAATTGAATGAAATAATTATTTTGTAATATAATTTATTGTATAACGAGTTTCGTTTCAAAGAATCATGGGTTTGATCCCCGGGCACTGGATAACCATTTGTCATTTATGTAAACGTCTAAAATTTTATATCAACATAGAAGGTGGGTCTCGTGCAACAAGCGCTGACCCTCATACACGCACAACACAACGACGGAATAAGGACCCCCGTTAGTTCGATAGCCAGTTATGAAAGAAATACTAACAAATATAGCAACTTACTAAATATAATTTATTCATTTATAAATGCAGCACAATTAAAGCAGGATACAGGTAAAAATAATTTTTTGTATTTAAAAATTTTGGTGACTAAGAACGTGTTGACTAAAAATGGTTAGATTAAACAACTTTTATTATAAAAAGCTTTTGTAAGGGTCAAAGTAATAAGATTATGTCCAAGCCCCCTTTTAATATAAAAAAATGTATAGAATATGTGACTAAGGGGGGTGCTCTCATTACAAATCTCATATTATTTCCTATTGTAACCATTACGTTTTTGTGTTTATCAAAAATGCGCCATGTGTGTGCATATATGAAGCACTCATTGTACTCAATATACTAATAAGCTTTCGAATTGCATTGACAAAACTTAGATCAATAGAAACGCATTTGAAAGTGCACATAGGGAGAGACGGTTGCTATAAGAGTTTCCCCCTTAGCAACGGCGACTTTAGCAGTGGGTGGTCGGGGTTTGTTTGGCCCGGGAGTTAGGGTAGGACATGGATCGTCCTACGCGTCTAAAGCTACATCGATCGATATAAAGCGCAAAAAAATAACTGCGAAACTAAAATGGTAGACGCCGTTTATATTTTAGGGGATCCATTCGATCCCTCTAAGGCACAACAGGGCTTGCGAGGGGGTTACCAAATACAACAGTCTAAGAACAAAGCAAATCCCGATGCGACCGAAAAAAATCCTTTTGCTATTTACTGTTTCATAAAAAAAAACACCAAAAATGAATTGTAATGTAAAAAACTTTTAAGAATTGGAAAATTGAAATTGTACCAAACATCGAATAAAAAAAATCGATTCCAACTTTTTCTTTTACTTCCAACTTCTCGGATAAAATACGGAATTTTACATAAATATATGATGGGTAGTAAAGTAAGCGTGCTTCTTAAATAAAACTTTACAGCGTGCAATGTTCAGTTTGTAGATGCTTCACCTGCCAATGAATACGAAATTGCAGGTTTCCACAAAATACTGGTGCGCCCGCTTTTTAATAGTAAATGCACGAACGGCTGAGAAAAGCTAAAAGAACGCGCAATCAGACTTAACCATCTATCGGGAGAAGAAATGGAAAATAAAAGTTAATTGTGTGAAACAAAGCGGAAATGTTTAAAAATGAACTTTTAATAAATACACTCAACTCCATAGAACTAAAGATAAAATGTTATATGTTAAAGTTGAAGGTGGTTTAAGGTCATTCAATTAAAGTCCCATTATTTTCTACAGAATAAAAAATTTGATCTGGCGCATACTTTTCAGCACGAGGATCCTTTTTTTATTTAATAAAACAACGATTTTTTCATTCTTTACAAATTAACGTAATCAAGCCTTGAAAAATATACATGGAAAGATTCTAATCAGTGCCCAATTACTTTATTCCCAAGTCAAATACATTAAAAATACATTTGGCTGCTCCGTAGTTTTCATTACTTGCAACGTTTTTTTTTGTACAGATAAGTTCTTCTCAAGGAATTAGCTCGCTTTCAACTTCAAGGCTTTTTAAAGACCCCTATAGAGGTGCAGATATATTTTTTTAATGAACCGTTTTCATAAGTTCCAAATTTATGTGACAGGTCATGTATTTCAATTACCAATGTACCCCTCACCCTGTTATAAAACCGCAATGTTGGTTTTTTTTATAACAGATTGGTAGGTATCGTCTGAAATTACCCATCTTGCAGGACAATGTTTTTAGAAACACTAATATATTCTATTTTTTCACTAGAAAATATTTAAATTCGTTTTTCGCACAAATTAATTACACAGGATACGTTTTGGGTTTCGTTATATAGACCAGGGGTGACCAAACTTTTTGCCGCGAGGGCCAGATTGGGATTTAAATCCTTTTGCAGATGGCCACGTAAATATGTGAATTAAAAAATCTCATTATGACTTTAGTAGCATTGCATTTTATTTTTTACAGTAAATTGCAGATACATCAATAGTAAACAAACACAGCTACACTATACATAATTAGAAAATTATTTCTTGCAACTTTTAATGAGAATGATGGAAGGGTGTTTTTTCCTGAAGAATTTCTTTAAAGTTGGGATCAAAATCCTGTTTTATCATATATGTTTTTTTGCATTTTTTTCAATTTTGGTATATATTTTAAAGTCAAACGAAAAAATCCGTATTTTTCAAAAACCTTCTCGGGACGGATAAAATCACTTGCGGGGCCGTGGGTTTGTACACGACTGGTTTAGTTCACCAACAAAATAAATTTTTAAAATAGAGGCGAATGAAATAAAATTTAAAATATCTTCAACCAATAGAAATAAACTATTTACCAAAATTTCTTTTAAACTTTTAGTTCACCAATAAATAAAATTTAATTTTTAAAATAGAGACGAATTAAATAAAATTTAAAATATCTTCAACCAATAGAAATAAACTATTTATTAAAATTTCTTTAAAACCTTCAGCACCAATAGGTAAAATACATTTTTAAAATAAAGGTGAATTAAATAAAATTTAAAATATCTTTAACCAATAAAAATAAACTATTTAATAAAATTTCTTTAAAACCTTTAGCACCAATAGGTAAAATACATTTTTAAAAACCTTTGCGTGCCGGATAAAATCA
>JARJDX010076570.1:0-11465 GCA_030264735.1 Gymnusa sp. GC000175
GGAGCGTATCCAGATGTAAACGTACAATCTGACTACAGCCCAGCAGTAGTTCGTATGAATGAAAGTAAAAAGGAAAAGAAATATTAACACAACATGTGATATCTATAAGTAAAAAAAATCGCAAAAACGCAAATAAAAAAGAAAATGGCAGAAAGGAATACCACATGCGCAACACAAGAGCTAAAACAATTAAACATGAGAGTAGAAAAGATTCAGGGGAAAGCTCTTGGAACTAGAGAAAATTGTGAAAATAAAATTTTAATGAGAGATGTTATCTTACAATATGTAGAGAAAGGAAGAAGTTTCAGAAATTTAGATAACACACAGTAAAATTAAACGTACAAAATAATGTGACAAAAATTATGATAAGCAATAGAAAAAGAAATGAATGAAAGGTGTAACATGATAGTTTTAATGTACACAGACATGTGAAGAAGTTTACAACAAACCAAGCAAAAATACTAATAGGCAACGAGGACGGCCTACTAATAGATAGAAACGAAATATGAAGCACCTGGAAAATATATGAAGCACCGGAACCGCTATACCATAAAATTTTTCCGTAAGCGAAAAAAAAACTTCACCTAATGAAAAATGTTTTAAAGAAAAGTAGAAAGTACTACAAGAAAATGGTTGTACACACACAGCCATCATCAAAAATGACCAAATCTTATTCAGAGGGCATCAAAACGTCAACATTTGCCGACTTCTAAAAAATATTTTCCACGATTATTATACATTCCTTTTTCGTAAAATTAAAAATATGGCAGCAAAAATTTAGAACAATATTCCCGATAAACCATTTACTGAAAGCGTTGATTGATATACCTATTAATATATCAATCAACGCTGAAAGTGTTACTAAAAATGGTACATAAAAGAATATACAAAATAGTCTATGTCTGAAACCCAAATAATTTCGGGAGACAACAAGCAAGGATTCAGATAAAAGTTCTGTGCCTGCCTGTGTCTACAAGACAGCGTTCGATAGAATCAAGCACCATAAAATTAAAATAGCGGCATGGATGATGATAAGTCTCAAAAGTACTTAAAAATCTACAGCAAGCATTAGCTCGACAAAAGTATTACAGAGTAAAATTTTACGTGAAAAGAGATAGGGGTGTTTTATGTTCTTTAATATTAAACATTAAGTCCATTTACATATTTGGAGAAACCCCAAAAAGTACAAAAATAGATACTTTTAAATGGAAAACACATCAGCTACGCAAACGTGATGATCATAGCACTATAATAATATAGAAGACATGGAACACCTGATGAATAAAATAATAATCAGTAGTAGCCATCGATACGGACTTGATATCAACTATAACTAAAGACCCGTGCGCTGTTATATTTTCTCAGGGCTTCTGTGCAAAATGGAAGCGTAAACGCTAACAAAAGCAAATACAAGAAACTTGAAGCATAAGGATTGACCGAAGAATGCTAAGAGTATCATGGAGAAATCGCATTACCACTTACATATAAGCGAGAATAAGTAAAACAAAAGAAATCCTTCCAACGATTAAGACAAGACAACAACCTTCTTCAATGTATTCTGCAAGAAAAAGTGGAATCAAAAAGTGTCAGAAGGAAAAGCATCTTTATAAAACTTAGAAACTTGGTTTTGCACGACTACATGACTGCTGTAGCTGAGCAAAATTAAAAGGGCCAATATGATCACCAATAGTATGAGATAAGTTCTTGAACAAGAAAAACACATTTAGTTTCCTTAAAATGAAAATGTGAAGCACTCTAAGAAAGTTTACATCTTTAACGAAAAACCAAAGGTATATTCATTTTCTCAAAAAAGTTCCAATAGTTTATATCCCGAATTAGAGAAATTAAGTGTTTCTGGCCATACAATTTACTTCCTGCCAGTTGGATTACGTTTACTTTTTAAGACACATGCTTAAAATTATTGAGATGGGATATTCTTAAATAGGTAGATCCGGAAAAGAGCCTAATCTCATGTCTATCGATTATTTTCTTTGGATAACTTAAAAGTAAATTTTATAATATTAAGCCCATGAATGATTTTATTAAAAAGAATCTAAAGTGAAGATTTCCCTATTTCAGAACTTGAAATTTATTCATCGTTTTGGATTCTATAAAAGTACCAATGTAATCTATTTTCATTTATTTAGTTTATAACTGAATTAGCTCGTAATTCTGGAAACCTACATTATAGCAGGTCATACCTAGAGTTTTACGTAGATTCAGAACCACTGGTGGTAGTTAATTTATCAGCTTCATCTGATAATTTAACTTAAAAGACAGGTTGTGGAGTTGGCAAAAGTTTTTGTTATAGGGTTTAAACCTATGGGCTTCGACATAATCTTGGCAAAAGTCTGATGCTTAGAACGCTAAACTTAAGTTTTGAAAAATGAAAATTCTTGAGAATAGGATTCAAAATAGGACGAGTAAAAATTAATTTATAACGGGCCTACATACAGCTAATTCTGATTATAATTGTGTATAAACACATGATGGCCAAAAATAATCAAAATAATACCACAACAGGCAAATAATAAAAATTGTTTTAATTATTCGAGTGAATTTAAAAATAAAAGGGTTGGTCAATTTATTGTCGACCTTATTTTTCAGACGAACTGCGTAAAGCAGGGGTTCTCAAAGTTTTTCCTAAGCGGGCCAATTTAGTATTTTCCAAATTTCTGGTGGGCCAAAAAAAAGTGACCAATTATTTTTTAAATGTTCTTTTTACATTTTATCTGTGGAAAACACTTTTTTACAGTTATTTTTTATTGTTTTAATAAAAACATTAATCATCGAATCGACGTCGCGGGCCGCATTTACGGGGTCCGCGGGTCGCCGTTTGGGAATCCCTGGCGTAAAGCAACGCACACTAGATGTTCAAATCTAAATTTTGAAAAATATGAATTTTTAAAGTTTATCGTAAAATTTGCGGTTACTGCTACTCTCTATATTTAATTTTTACCATAAAAATTATTTAATTAACAAATAAAAATGATTATCTCCAACCAAACATTAATAAAATTGAATTCGTTTAAAACATTTGTATTCGTAATCACAAAATGCAGCATAACCTTAAATCAATTGCAAAAACCATTAATTTTTATGCATAACCCAGGAGGCTTGTTTGTTTAATAATCCCTTTGCTAGATTACATATAAAAATTGTCTACATGACAGTAAACAATTTGTTTTCAAATAATATTTATTATTTATCCCCAGCTATTTATCATTTAAAATGTAAGCAAGTATTTGTATATAATTTTATATTTAATTAAATTGAATTCCTGTATATGCTATCGATGATTAATATTTTTGTGACAGCTCACGATTTATGAGCAAAATTATAACTAATAAATGGAAATAGCACATCAAGCAAGTTTTTTTTCAAAACTAATGCATTGAGGGAAAAAAGCTTCCATCAATGTATAGAGTATGGTAATTGTTTGATTTTATCCGTGGATGCATTAGATTAGTTTATACATTTTTAATAATATAATGACTTGTATTTTGAAGGCACGCACAAAGTTAATTTCAGGTTTTGGATATCGCGTGTATTTAAGAGAACTTCTTACATTTAAAAAAAAAGTATAAAACGCTAACATTTTACATAATTTATGGAGTATACACAAACATTTGCATAATCAAAGATGCTTTTCCTATGATACATCGCAGGTGTTGCAAAATTGGAGTGCACAAAATTGTGCTGAATTTTTAATAAACTTTTTGTACATGCACTAATATGCGAAGAGCTTAATCAACAAAACATTAATTTTGCTTTGCATACAACGATTAATTAAAACGTTGCTAATTAATTACATCCCAACATGTTTATAATTTATAAACATTCCCTGTAAAGTTAAAATAATTGCGAATTAGATCACAAATTTTTAAAGCGTAAAATTCATATGCGTACAAATACATAAACAACTTTATGCAGCATGTTATCAAACAAAATAATTAATTATTACAATCTGTGTTAAATTTATGATGCGATGCATGTAATGAAACGCATAAACTTTAATGACATGTGTATTAAACAACTGAACGTAATTTAAATTACAGGCATTATCCAGTCAACGCATGTATAGACCAGTGATTGGGTACATCTTATAAAAAGTAATTATAAAAAACTATAACTTACCACTAAGTTATAAAATCCAGTATGCGAACAAACACTAGAATGCACATAATTCATAAAAATCCCCAATTAAAACACCGCAAATTAAATAATTCCATAACAGAGAGGTCCATATCCTCGCATAATTGAAACACTGAATACCGCACGTTTCACGATAAACAAAGCAAATGGCGTCGACTAGCACGCCGCGACGCCGACAGATCGATACACAGACGTATCGTACAGTCAGACATGTAAATAAACAACCCCAACAAGCGAAAACTGAACGAATTGTTCGCAGAATACAAATGGAAGATTGGAAGGGACACATGCGTACAATTCCTGTCTCAGGTTGAAGTTTCGCAGGAAATTTAGAATTTTATTTAGGACCTTTGTGCCAGGATATGCGGGTACTTAAAGAATTAGAATTACGTTTTAACCAAACAAGGGCACTAACCTGCCAAAACAAGTGGAAAACTCCACCACCGCGCACCTCTCATTACCACTAAATACTTTCACATTTTAAACACACTTAAGGGAATAGTTTTACTAGCACATAAATATAATTATATAGTTATATTGATTTATAACCCACTTTGTTTTCATATAAACACAGTTTATTACCGTAATACCAGAGCCTAGGACCCGCTAATACAAGAGGCCCGGTCCCCGGTCTTGATTATGTTAAATTAACTTTACTCCTCTAGAAAAGGATGCGTTAAATAATTATGACCTATTACAAAAATTACAAAAAACTAGTAAAAAGTGACTAAGCTTGCAAAAACATAAAAAGCATGCAGCCTATGATTTTTACACAGTTTTGCAAAAAAAATGAATAACTAATAAAGAACTGACAAAGGTATTTTAAAAACTGTCGATTATGTAATATCCTAGTAAAAGGGCTTTTATTTGATATAATTTTATTACCTCTAGCGTTGGTGATAACTTAGTTACGTGACAAAAAAGTTCAACAAATTATTCGAATAATGAGTAAAAAACTGACAAATTTATTACAAAAACTTGCTTTCATTTTATATAAATGTTATTGCTTATAGCAATACTAGTACCTTAGTTACCTTAGTTAGAAAAAATCATTTAATCGATTTTAATACAATTTTGCAAATACAAAGAAGAAGTAAAGAACTGACAAAGGTATTACAAAACTTAAAAATCGTGTAATTGCCTATCAAAAGCTTTTATTTGCTATAATTTTTTTGCCTATAGGTTACTCGCATGTTACTTGTATCTACGTAACGTAACAACAAAGTTCAAAACTTGTAGGTGTGATTACTACACGACTTTCATTTACACTTTTAAAATATATCCGATACTTTTAATGGAAACAAAACTATATTTTATTAATTATCACCCAATTAGGTTGGCAGTATGTCTCTGCAACTACATTTTGTTGTAAAATGTATGGTGGCAATAGCCCATAGTGACATCCGTCACTTTTAAATAATATATAACCTATTTTATTAATTGTCAGCTGATTATAATGGCAGTATGTCTCTGCCACTTAAAGGGCATACATTTAATAAAACGTTCATTAGCAACGAACAAGATGAGTTCTTAAAATGTTAAATTTTGAAAAAAAGATAAAAACAAAATTTGTTGCGAATTTTATTCTAAACAATTTTGGACTCTTTATGTATTTTCCATAAACTTGATAGTTTTTGAAATATTTGTACAAACCAAAAAACCTAACTAAAACTACCACTTCCGGTTGGTGAATATCATACTAAAGTCACTGGGATATTTTATTGACGATCTAGAATTGCTGACCAACTGTACCTGGGTGGGTTTTTCTAGAGGCAAATTATTGAAATTCAGATATAAGAAGTGTTATGTGGCTAACTCCTAACTCTATCATTTGAATTAGAGTGGCAGTATTCTACAACTTAATTTTGTTGAAATGTATGTTGGCAATAATTCCACTAGTCACAAAATCACGTATGTCACATATGTCTCTGCAACATCATGGAAATAATATCATTAAAATCATTTATTTTCTGAACCGGTTAAGAAACGACCAAAAGTGACGGCGCTACCATGCTACCAACTTGGTGTCCTATAAACATAATATGATGTATATACATAATTCGGTTTATAGCGTATGTCGTCGCATTCCAAAACCCTTCCTACATCCCCTTCCTTCTTCCCACTCGCCTTTTACCAGTCCTTTTCACTCATATTCTAATTTTTCTTCTTGTGGTGTCTACCCGTTCCGGATGCGACAATTATAGCTATTCTCCGCTTTGTCAAACGTTAAAAAGTGGATCTCAGCCAGTCGTTAGGTATTATGCCTGAATCATAAACTTAATTGAACAGTGTTGTTTGTAGTCCTAGACCATTCTTATCTAGCATCATTAGAATCTTCGCATATACTATCTGGTCCAACGCCTTTACTATTTATGTTTTCAAGCGCAGCTTTTTTACTTTTGCTTTGATTAAGGTAGGTCCCATTTCTACTGGAATTACGGAAACATCTGCAGGTCTGCCGTCGCTGAATAACCATTTCACGTATTACTTCCAAGTTATGATCATTTCCAATATATTCCACGATCCTATCTTCTATTAGAGCATTTTTTGGCACTTTTTAAATAAGTATTTTTTCCTGTAGAATTCCAATGTCTCCATTCTTTGGTGTGCCAGTTGTTCTTTGCGATTCTGATTTTTTCGTTGTATGCTCTTGTTCAATTGTTTATATTGTTCTTTTTGTAGTCTTCTTTCATCTATAAGTTGCAGAATTTCGCCGGTCATCAACCTTTTCTGTTTATACCTTTTTTCGGATTTTAGGAATACTTTGCCATTGTCATCCATATTCTTCTTTATTTTGTCCCATATGTACTCGGCCGTTTGTTCTTTAGGTCGTTGTTGTTGTTTCTTATCTCTGAATAGGTATTTTCAAGCATATCACTTGGTGAATTACGGAGTCGTTTTTCAGTTTTGTTCTATCGAGATAGGGTTTTACAATCATTTTTTAAGATTTTAAGCGAAACTTAAACATTTACCCAACTTATCATTGGAAAATACCTGCACCAGGATATATTTAATGGATGTAAAACCGCCATTCCTATATCTCGTGTTGACTAAGATATAGTCTATCTGATTTCGCACGATTTATTTGTTCTGTGCTTTTGAGATATCTACGTGTAAAATCTTACGGGCCGTTTAAAAATACGTAGACTTTTACCCAACTTATCATTGAAAAATACCTGCACCAGGATATATTTAACGGATGTAAAACCGCCATTCCTATATCTCGTGTTGACTAAGATATAGTCTATCTGATTTCGCACGATTTATTTATTCTGTGCTTTTGAGATATCTACGTGTAAAATCTTCTTACGGGCCGTTTAAAAATACGTATTTAAGACTTCTTCTTGCAGAATTCAGACATCCAATCTCCTCTGTCACTTCTTTCACTTAATCCATGCACTCCTATAATTTCTCCATCGTTGCCCCATACTATTTGCCATTAAAATTATCCATAACTATATTTATTTCATTGGATTTAAGACCTTCATAATAAAAGTCCTCTACGCCCACCTCAGGTTTATCTGAAGTTTGGGCTCAGGTATATCTAAAGTTTGGGCGTAAGCTGGGATGATGTTGAGATTTACTATTACGGCTACTGTAACTGTAATACGAAGGTTTTATCTGAGAAATGTATAAAATTAATGACCAATGATTTGTTGAAAACTTGGCTCGTAATTATTCCTACTCCTCATTCATGGATAGTAGTATACAATATGTTCATCTAAGTCAAAACGTCTGACAATTCTTAAATATAGGTGTTATGACTGTTATGTATGTATTCTTCCAATCGTCTGGTATTTTTTCTCCGCTTAGGCAAGTAATGAATAAAGATGTCATTGTTTTAAACAATTTATCGCTTCTACATTTCACCAGTTCAGGAAGAATGTTCCCTATGCCAGGGGCTTTGCCTTCTTTTAGTGTTCTTACGGCTTTTATTACTTCTTGCACTATTACATTACATGGATCACCATCAACATTGATGTTAATATTGTCACTGATGTTGCTGTTAATGTTAATATTCTGTGCAACAAGAAATTGTTGTCTGTCGTTAGTTAGCCGTTTGTTTCTATATTTGTTCCATTCATGTAATTGTACACTGCAAAGGGGACTCTTTCTGTTGTTGGCGATTAGATCCTCTTAAGGAATCTTCAGACTTCTTTCTATGCATCTTCTTCCGCCAGTATATGTTCTTGGTCTCAGATGATATGTTTGACAGGTTTAATGTAGCTAAAGAAGGGAAATTTAAACTAACACAGAATTTTAATTTTTTATTAAAGAAAGGATGAGCATAATGGTAAATTTGTAATTTAGAAACCAATTGCAACTTACATTAATAAATTACAAACTAGCCGGTGTGTGGACGAACAAACAAATACTAACGCCATTCTGCGAATTTGCGATAACGTCGATTTGGATAATGTAAGAATCGATAGTACAAAGACTACATATCCGTTTTAAAATTCATGTGGTGTTCTTGTTTGTTGATGTTAATGTAACATTTCAAGACACAATAAAGTCTTGCTTGTGGTTAGGCTCGATGATCAAGATTTTCATACTATTCAAATCAGCCTTTACAATTTTAAGTTCGTATGTACAATTAGGGAATACGATTTTTTATCGGACCTAATATCACTTTTTTATTGTGTAATCAGTGATTGAAGCCATTGACCTGTATGTCCAACATAAACATGGTTTATGTCGGACAGGTAGGTCAAGGGCTATTTATTAAACAAGATTACAATCATAACATAAAATGAAGTGAACTATATTGCAATTTAACATTATACATATTCTCATATTCATATTTCTAAAATTTTGGCTTACTTATTTAACATTATACTTAGCTACCTGTATGGTGTTATTTGTAAGATATTAATTAATTTGTTAGTGAGGTCCGGAATGAATGGTAACTTTGTGTACTCCTTCGGTGTTGTAGGTTACGGTGCAAATTCTTTGGTTAACCGTTATTGAGCAGAATATTACACAATTTATTCATCTTTTCTTCAAAAACCGATACAGGTGAATTTTAGTTTTCCGTTTACTATAACCAACAGATGATCTATTACAATATCACTAGTGAGAGGCTGCTGATAAAGCCCATAGGCATACCAAACGTTTGAAGGTAAAAAAATTCCTTCATAATAAAAATATCTACTTTAAATTTAAATATCAAAATTAGAAAAGCATCCAGTGTAAATCTACAATGCTGTTAAAAAAATTTCCATTTGATAGTACCTTTTAGTATTTCTAAAGCTCAAAAAACACAAGTACCAAACCTTGTGATAGTTGTTTAAATTTATTAAAATTTAGTGAAAATTCAAACAACGATGAAAAATTTAATTTTTATCATTAAACTCACGGTAACCCCCCCAAAGCTTCGAGGATTGTTGTCGTAAACTCAGAAATGTTAAGAGGTTGGTGTATTGATAGATAAAATTATGAGTCGAATCGGAATCGGTTTATGGATATCAGGTAAGAGGTATAATTTTGGAAAAGTTGCATTTGTTAATAGTAAGTTTTTTACAGCTACATTATCGGTGAGACCTTTATTTCATTCCGTAGTATGTCAAGTTGTCATTAAGTAAGGTCGTAGCTTTCTCATGGTATGAGATTTAGTTTAGGCATAACATTTTGAAAACGTTTTAAATATTAATAGTAAATTTTTATTCCTACATTATCGATGAGACCTTCTTATTAGATCCTAATTGAGATCATTGTTGTTTTTTGAACTATGATCGTAGGATTATTCCGTAGTCTTCTGTATGACAACTTGATCTTTAGTAAGGTCGTAGCTTTCTCATGGTATGAGATTTTGTTCATTGGAAATGTACTGTACCTTTATCTGCATTAAGGATAAGGATAACAGGATGGCCTTTTAGAAATTAACTGAGGTTACTCCAAACCCCCTCACCGAAACCCCGGTTGCCATTATATTGTAAAAAATTTGTTAGGTCCAATTATTTGGACGTTAAATTCTTGTTTACTAACATATCTTTAAAATTAATGTTAGAAATTATCAATATCAAATGGCAAATTATTGAACGGCATTGTAATTTCACATTAATACCTTGCTCTTATTCTGATTTTCAGCATTAATAATACTCATTTTTGTTAGTTGTAGTATCCGGAAAAGTAGATTTCAGCTGAGCCTTTATAAAAAAAAGTACGCCGATAGATTGATTGGAAACTTACTTTACAAAAAACGTATTTAACTTGTTTACAAAAAACTTAAGTCTGTTATTTTTAAGACAACGCTTTATTTGTCTCGGCACACTTATCACACTTATTTATTTCCACACATTTTAGATAATAACATTATATAGGAGGCAAGTGCAATGTTAAATGAGTGAGCCAAATTTTTGGAAATATAAACGAGAGGAGACCCCAATTGTTAAAATTCAATGTGGTTTACTTCATCCCGTGTAAAGATCGTAATCTTGTTTAATACATAGTTATTGACCCCTCTGCTTGACACAAACCATGTTTATGTTGGACTGTCAAGACAATGGTTACGATCAAGGAACACACAACACAAAGAGATATTATGGTCAATAAAAACGTGTACTCTAACTGCACATACGAACTCAAAATTGCACAAGGCTAATTTGGATGGTGTGAAAATCTTTGACAATAAGCCTAATTACAAAACTCCATTGTGGCTTGAAATGTTACATACACATCAACAAACAAGAATACCCTATGAATTTTAAAACATGGAGAGTCTTAATATATGTATTCTCACATTATCCAAATCGAAGTTAACGTAAATTAGCAGAATGATGTTAGTCTTTGTTTTGCTTACCCGCAAACCGGCTAGTTTGTTATTTATTAATGTTAGTTATAAATGATGTTCGAAATTGTAGATTCATCAATTTGGCCATACTTTTTAAATTTAATAAAAGTAAAAATTCAGTGTTAGTTTTGGGATGAATGGGTAATAGGCCTCGGAAATAAAAATTTGGACAAAACACGAAACTAATGAGAAAACCAAAAACTTTATTTATGGGGATGGGACCATTTGGCGCGGCCGGTTCGGCGCGGCCAGTTTGGCGCGGCCGTTTTGGCGCAGAGCCGTTTTGGCGCGGGACGTTTTGGCGCAGGACGTTTTGGCGCAGCGACGGTTTGGCGCGAGTGGTTTCTACGCACAAATTTGTCGAAGGACACTACAACTTTTTATATATTTATTTATCACGCATTTATTCCTCTTTATAAATACAGGTTCAACAAATATTTCATATTTAATGTGGATTTAAACATAACCAAAAATATTATTTATAGTTTTATTTACCAAAAATTAAAAATAAAACTAT
>JARJDX010076572.1:0-11860 GCA_030264735.1 Gymnusa sp. GC000175
TGCTGTCAGGACCATTGTGAAATTTTCACTCATAATTTTCAGAATGGACAATTCATAAATAAATGACAATACTTCTTTAAATTCATAGGGAGAATGATATTTATTTACATTATATATTTATATTTCCATAGTCTTCTTGATCTTAGAGAAACATAGTCCTGATGGTTTTGTGACACTGAGCTACAGCTTTCATACTAACATTTAGACTTGGACTGTTTCCCTACTGATAATTTGGTGCCTGGATTTTGTATTTTCGCTCATTTTGCCCTTCATTCCGGGCCCATTATGTATTTCCTTATTGATTGGTTTCTTTCTTTTTTCAACATGTTCCATATCTTGTCATGTTCCATTTCTGCCGAAAATCTTTCCCAGTATGATTTATTGAGCTGTTTGATCCCGTTAGTTACTCTGTTTTTGACTTCTTTATAGCTTTCGTACATCTTAGGTATTCTGTTACTAATTTATTTTATGTATGCCTCTTTGTTTCCTTTTCTAGGTCTTTAACTTCTTGCGTAAATCAGGCTTGGCCGTTTATTTGTCTGTTTGAGTTAATTGTTTCTTCAGATTTTTTGGCGCTGTTAATTATATTATTCTTCCATTCTTCCAAGCGGCTCTACATCATCTTCATCTGTAACCGCGTTCTAGGTAATTTACACATAATTGTGTTTGATCGCTACTATATATGAATGCGTTGTAATATCAAGAAATCTCTCTAGCGCAGAATGTAGGTTAAATGATATGAAAAGAACAACAAAATTGCAACAAAAACTTAAAATAAACTTCACACAACAAAAAATTGTACATACTGAGGACCATACGATAGAAATGAAACCTCTGTGGGCAAGAGATTTGCTACCACTTGTTTCGAGTAAACAGTCCAAGGAAGAGAGAGTGGTTTTAGGTCTACTACTTCTACCACGCTTTAATTTGACGTAATGCTTTTGTAAAAAAGTTTCTTTTTAAAATTGAAAATAATTGGTGGCTTTTCAGCAGATAAAACATTATAACTTATTTTACTCCACGCGTAGTGTTGCCATTACTTACACACTTAATACTTGATCGTTAATGAATGCTCAAATCGACAATGCACAAGGCCGGTCACAGGCCTGCTTATTCTTAGACTAGCCTTAAAATGGATTAATTAATTTTGCTTCTAAAAACCCAAATATCGTTCAATAGTTATTAGGGACAGAACAGCGGTCGGCAACCTATTATTGCCCCCGTGCCTCCAAGTGCCACGCACCAGAGTATTGAGTGGCACGCAAAAATCACTCTAAATGTTTTAATTGCAGTATGTACATTTATCTGCAACTGATTTACTTGTTTTTATTTTGTAATTTTCTACTTGTTCCCCGATTTGAAATTTTTATAAAGTGTGCAAATCCCACAAAAAGAGGTTGCCGACCGTTGGTATAAAACATCTTCTCATTACTTTTAAAGAGATCTATGGCTTGCTTTACATATAAAACACTGAAACAGTTAATATCATAACTTAATATAAGTCAGCAGTTTTTAATTATATTATAATTTAATGTTTATCTCCCTCAATAAAATCAACTTTATCATCTTCATCACTGACGCACATCCTTGTTAAATCTGAAGCAACTGAATCAGTTTCACATGTGCTTAATTGTTCATAACTTAAAATATCTTTACTTTCATCTTCGGCTGATATATCCATATCAACAGGATCAGCCAAATGTTCCAAAGATAACAAATGCGTTTGTTGTTCTAGAATCGACAATCTCGGTGGTGTTAATTTGCAAGGCAAAGGTTCTATTTCAGGAATGGTTATTGAAAGCTCGTGATTACTGCAAAAATATTTAATAATGTACTTGGATTAATTTTTATTTTGAAATTTTACCTGGGAATCGATAATGTATCCATTGCTGCACTATTTCTTCTTTGCAAGACGCTTTCAATCCAATCGGTGGAGTTGGGGCTGTAATTGATTTCATTAATAAAATAAGAATAATAAGTGAAACACACCAGTGGTTATAGTAACAATAAATTTTTTTTTGTATAAACATTCCTCACATAATAGGGTAAATTGATTTGATTGATTTCATTAATAAAATAAGAATAATAAGTGGAAATCGTGAAACACACCAGTGGTTATAGAAATAATATTTTTTTTTTGTATAAACATAATAGGGTAAATTCAATTCAAGCTAGGCGATCTGCCCTCTAGTGGAGAAAAATGTGCGTTTCCCGTGGTGGGTACTTTATTCTTATTATTTCATAATCAATTAATTATTATTATTATTGTTAATTGTTACTAATGGTACCATTCTGAACAAAATTATTGGTTATTAAGATGTAAGGGGTGTCCGATCATTATAAAGGTTATGAAACACTGCTTTTAGATTTCAGCGCGTGGAGTTGTGTTCAGAATGGTATTATAGGAATAATAATAAATAGTGTTACTAATACTACTAAAAATTATAAAAAGCTTACAGAGGTGTGTATCTAACCATGGATGGAGTTTTCTTCATATCACTCATGGAAAATTTGCACAATCCAGAGGTGTTCGAGACAATATTACAAACTTCATTTCCTAATTCGGATTTTTTTGGCCCACTGAGTAAATTAATATTAAATTTTAGGTTATCTAAAACGAATTAATTAATTTTTAAGGTACAAATTTTGCGTGAAAAAGATACCAAAATCAATTGGTCCTAGCTGTTGTGCAATGGTAAACAAGTAATCAGCCGTCCAAAAGTCAGGTATTCTCACAAAAATTTTACCCGTATCTATTGGAAGATGAAAACCTAATTTGTGCAGTAACAAAATGAATGGGTGATGTTTTAATGTGTTACTTTCTTCGAACGTCCAAGTTACTACAGGAATTGGAAGATGTAGCACTGGAATAAAAAAAATATATTATTTTGCCATATTGCCGAAAAAAACAAAATTTTTAAATTGCTTTTTTATATTCATAATTTGTGATTTTTTAAGGATTAGAATGTATTTTTGTAAAATTGGTTTTTTTACGACCGACATTTTCCAATATGAAATTTGAGATTTTCAACAATTTGTACAAAATGTTTAAACAAGCTAAAATTTTGGAAGTATTTGAAAAATTGATACCAGAGGTATTTTTTATTTTTCGCAACCATTTTCACAAAAATAAAATTTTTCCAAAATGGCGTCAAAATCAAATTTTTAATTTGAGTTCACAACTAGCTGAATATTTATTACACAAAAAAAATGTAAAACAAAACTCATAGATAATTTAATTGTGAGTAAATCTAAAAAAAGAAACTCAAAATAGTTTCACTGAGTCAGAAGTTGTGATATGTAAAGTAAAAAAAATGCATTTGGAAATGTTGACTTTGGACGATCTTATAAGAAATCCATTATTTTACCTTATTTACAAAATTAATGAAAACGTTTAAAATGAGTTTTCATATTTATAATTGGTGATTAGTAAAAATTGTTTTTTGAGAACGCCAATGTTAAATTTTTAATTTTTCGATTTTTGCCGATGTACGAATCTGATAAAGTTTTGATTTATGGTTCCATGTGTTATAAACATAATTTCAACATTAAAAGAAGAAATATGAAAGATAAACTTACAAACATAGTAATAAACTGATGGTTCCATGATAAAATTTGTGTTCTTGATTAAATCCGAATTGGTAAGAACCAATTTAACAAAACATGTTTCAATAACAATATTTTGCAATCGCCTGATGAAATGTCCTTTATTTTCGCGAATTAAATAATCTCTAAGGGTGTTAACATCGCTGTTAGCTATATTTTCTTGCTTAAAGTGCGTAGTGTATAGGGGCTTTTGAACATCCGAAAAAAATTTCGGTTGTTCAATTTCCATGAGTTCATTAAATTGATCACAAGTTATTATAGTTTGTTCCAATAATTCTTTTATTATCGCTTTAGGTGTTTTCGATCGAATTCCAACATCTTCGTATTTTTGTGTCATTTTTGTAATGGTATTATTGGAGTTTTTGGTTTCGTTGTAAAATGCTAATAAATTATCTTTCTCTTCTTGCGTCCATTTGCTACAAAAACATATAATTGTTTTACAATTAATTTTTAAATTACGTTTGATTACCTAATAATTTTGGAAGTGTCAGAACAATTTTGGCGTTTTAATAATTTTTCTTCATCTTGTATGAATTGAGGTGTTAGTGGGGCAGTGATGCTGGTGCAATGTTTAGTCCTCGGGGTACTTATAAATTTATGCATGACAAATTCAATAAGATCAGACCAATCCTAAAACAATCTTTAATGATTGAGAAGCAAAGAAAACACACGTTAAATAATTACATCGCATATTTCATAATCAGTTTCCCAAATTTTCGAAAACGTTTTTAATATGTTTGGTTGAAATAACGTGGAGATGTGTTCCAAGTCTCCACCAATATGGTGCATCATTGTAAACACGCAATTATTAACAAACTCGCCGTTTTCTTTAAAATTTTCCAAAAGAAGGCCGTATTGACGCATTATTTCTAATGTTGCGAACCTGTAATGTACAATTAAGACGCATTATTCGTATTCGATACTTAATTATTTAATAGTTAATATTAAAAGTAAATCAATTTTATTCTGCACATTGAATGAATCTAAAAAGAGATTAATTGTTAAGAAAATTTATGGTAACTTACACCAAACCAATAGGAAACGCCAAAACCTCTGAAAAATAAGCCAATGTATGTTTAAAAAATGAATACATAATACAAAAATAAAAATTATGAATTAATAAAAGTGATATATTTTTATTTTATCATACTATAGAAAGTAGTTATTAAAAAAAATAAGGCATTTCAACCAACCCAGTCAAATGGGAATGCCAACAGCCTCCATCTTTAAAATTTTTGACAGAAGATTACAAAAAATTTGATGACATTGCGTTTGGATGTCAATCTGACCTTTTTATTTTTTTAGAATTCGAATTTCATCTATAACTTGTAATTTATCCGAGTATTTTACACCTACATTAAAACATTCAATGTACAGTTTTGACAGAAGACTTGCTTGCCAATAGCCGCCATATTGGTCACATGGTATGCTTGAAATGCCTAATAGATTTTTTAACATATGCACAACACAATAATGTGTTACCATAGCGCACTATAAAATATTTTTTTATTGAAAAAATGACAATAAAATTACCTAAAAGTGAAAGAGGTCAGAGGCCTCTATTTTTTTGCTCTATTTGCTCTAAAATCTTGATTTCCAAAATTTTTGTGGTTACACTGAACACTGATGATGAAGAAGACGAATCCATATGGCTAACACTTCAAATCCTTATTGGAACGCGAACAACAAATAAGGACTAAGTGAGAAATTTGAGAATACTAAAACTAAATCACAGAATGCGATAATCTTCGGTGACTTTAACTTTTCCATCTTGAATCTTACACCCCTCACGAACAAAAATTCCTTTATGTTTGTGGTCAATAGCAGCGCTGTCCAACAGGCGGCCCGCGTGTGCGTTTTTCTGGCCCGCGTTTTAAATTTATAAATGTAATAATTAAGATTAAATTTACAAAATGTACCTTTTATTATCCAAATATAATTCTTTTTTAGTTTTCAATTGGTTATTTTTTTTTGTGGCCCCAGAATGAATTCTGCGGTTCTATAGAAGTTGGACAGGTCAATAGTAATGTCAACCAACTGGTTAATAACCGTACAAGGTACAGGACTATCGAGGCTGAATCTCTCCTGGATCTGATCCTAACACTTATATCACTAACTTAATCACTAAAACCTAGTCCCAGTAGCTAAGAATAACCACATCTCCCTCCTAATAATCATCCAGTACTTTCCCCATAATTTCCGCACGAGCTATATTCGTACCGGAACTACCACCAAGCGAACTATGTATCTATAAAATAAACCAATACCTGAGAATAACAACACCATGACACCCTGAACTTCTCCTTAAAATGTAATTAGCAAGATTGAGGATAAATTTATACTAATTATAACTTAGAAACCAGCAATTTCTCTGAATCTATGAATGCCTCCCCAAAAAATATTTTTATTACATTTATGTGAATATTTTTTTACACCGCTGGACATGTTTTGTCAGCGTATTGTGAGGCCGCTGTACGAGGTGATATGCGTTCGCGGGATCGAATCAGATGACCGGGAGAGAAGTCGACTTCGAGGCAAGCGTGAGCTTTTGAGAGGGAAGATTCTAATTGTCTGTGTTCGTGATTGCCTTCAAAGGTGAAATGTGGGTAATTGTTTAGAACTTTCCTAATAATATCTGTAATTATCAAGAATTTTATTGATTCCATAGAGAATCTAATTTATTTGCATGAATTTCGTTGATAATTCACGCCATTTTGACAACATTTGTCCACATCTCTTCTTATCTCAGGAATGTTGTCCGATTGTTGGTGGATTGTGTGCAATGATAATTACAGATTACAGGTAATAATAATTCTGTGTCTCTTTTCCTTTTGAATATTCTCTCTCAGTGAAGTGGAAGAAGCGGAAAATTGGTTTGAGCTTTTTTAACTTTTTTGTCCATAGTTTTATTTTTCTACAGGAATGCTCATATTTGCTGTTTAATAGCATGTTAATTGAATTAATTGGTGGTGAATGTATTCCTCAAGTGAAATTTAACGGGCAACGATAGCCTTTGTTTTTACAATCTGGGTATGATTTGATAACTACTGCTTAATTAGCGAAGTGTATTTAGGCGCCGTGCGGCTTAAAGCACATTAAAGACCTTGTAACGACTTTAACGATTACTAAACCCTTTTCCCAGTGATATTTCTTAGCACCTTTTCAGCCTGGGTCTGCTTTTCGTTTTGTAAAAATTTCAATGTTTTTTAAGGAGTAGGAGCACTTTAAATCCTTTCTTTTCTCTTAATCTCATATTTGTAATTAATTTTTGGTGTGTTAACTAATCATAATTAGTTTTTAGTAAATTTAGATTGACTACGTAACTTTTAGGTTTTGAAAGATAGCTTGTCTAAAGGCGCAGTTGATAATCATCCTTGCCTGCTAAAAAAATTTTCATGAACGTTGGCACCAATTGTTACCAGCTTGATGAGACAATGAGCTAAGAATCCACTTTCCCTTGAAAATGCCAGGATCATTCGAATTTATAAGTAGGAGATAGGAAATTACCTTCAAACTATCGCCCGAAATCTCTGACATCACACATAGATTTTGGAAATATAATTGACGAACATATTTGAAGCTTTGGCAACAACCAGGTATTTTCCCTTCTAACCAACATTACTTTGTTCCAAACAACTTAGTCATATCCATTATCCAACTTATTAGAATGCAAAGGATAAGAGCCCATGACTATGAATCGCCTATTGATAATTATTTATCCCCACTTTGAGAAAGCTTTCGACAGGCTATCTTACTGCTGCCTACCGAAAAAACTCTAAGAGTAAACTGCTTCAATGGATTGGAGAATTTCTGAGTAATAGAACTTTGAAGGTCGGAAATTATACATCCTCCTAAAGAGAAATGTAACTCACAGCGGGTACTCCAGCACTTCATGGCCCTCTTTTGTTTGTACTTTACACTACCAAACTTTGTAGGTAGGTATCAAAGAATACGTGATTTGTTGATGAAGCGAAATGCTATTGAAATTCACTCGATGACAACCTGCAATATGATCATGAAAAGAAAATGTTTTTCATATAGGCAAAAGGAACTACATTGTGAACAACAATGTAATACCATCAACCAAATAACCAATCTGCAATTGGACTTGGGGGGTACACTAAATGAAGCAACCACGTCAACTCGCTAATATTTACCATGAGAAAATATAGATCCATTTCTCTATACTGTACTAAACCTACCAACGCTCCAGCACACACGACATAATAGAGACCTAATTAAAACTTTTAAGATCATCAATGGTTATTACAACTATTCCGAACTATTAGCACATGTCAAATTCAACCAAAACATACAACTTAATCAATCAATGACTTCCATAAGAATTCGTACAAAACTACCTAATCACACCTATATCTGAACTATTGTAATATATAATGCACAAATTACAATGTACGGATACCAGTTTCAAACTGGGCCACACAACAGATGTGAAACTATTGCAAAACTATTTACTTTCTGCTTGCTTCAGCGGCGCGCTCTGGCAATTTACTGCCTGCGTACGTTGCAATGGAGGGGAACGAGAATACTTGCCACATAGTCACCGTTGCGTGACGCGCTTACGCAATTTACTCTCCATAGAAGCATGTTGGATAGAGAAAGAAAGGGAGGAAGAAAAGAAAAGCGAAATCAACACATTACCGTTGCATCTTGAGCGTCACAATTTCCGTGACGATTTTTTTTCACTTTTCACTTCAATAAAAACTTTTAGTTATTTTATAATTTAGAAAAAAATTTAACAATTCCAGTAAAAATATAAAAAATCTAAACTATTTTGGGGGTGAAAGTAATAGAAATGAAGCACTTACTGTTTCAAATGTCCCGTAATATTAAACTCGGTCGAATTTTTTCCCTTATTTTCCAAAAACAGCAAATATGTATGATTGGTAACAATTAAATCTTGCAAATACTGGGTGCTCTGCAAATTTGGGTTGTACTGGCTAAGCAATAGCAAAAATAAACATTTTAAATCGTTTGTTTGAACAATTTTTTTCTGTAAATTTATCAAAGAGATTCTATCATCGTCACTCAAATGATTTAACTTGCTATAGGTATCAACTGCTTGGAGAAATTCACGAATTGCTGTGACCACCTAAAAAACCATACAAAGAAAAACAATTAAATAATTTTATTATTATAACGAGTTGTAGCAGCCTTAAATCACAATATTTTACTCTAACCCAGTGGTCAACAAACTTAGTAAGCATGGAAGCGATACATACAACAATAGATCTTTTGGTTCACGTCATAAGTTTGCTAGTTAAGCTACGCCATGTTGTTTAAATTGTTAGTTGATAGGTTGACGCCACTGAATAATACGTCCCAATATTGTGATTAAGGTGCGCCATTTGATGACGTGACCCAAAGATCCATTGCTGCTATTTGACATTTTATTTATAAGTAAAGATGCTCAGACATGGAGAAAACTTATAACACATTCTAGTAAAAATAAATAAATTATTTGACATCTCTGCTCTAAAATTCTAACTGTAAAATATAGAAAAACACCCTAGGCTAGGATCCCTAGCCTTTCTTCACTAATTCAGATTAGATTTTGTCAGCGTCTCGCAATTAAACCCAGGTTTTTAATTTGTAAACCAAAAGTTTCATCACCTAACCACTAGACTGCTGCTTTATTATTAGATATTACGTTATATTAATTTTATATATTCGTACCAAGTGCAATCTTCTCAAGCAGGGTTTTAAATCAATGTCGGGAGTTTTGCAGCTCAATTCCAACTCTTCATATAACCAAACTCCTTGAAATACCAAATATGATAATATATCATACGATAAGACTGTACTGATGTGATCCAAATCCAATTCAAGTTGCGTAGCGAATTTCAAAAAGTATGTAACCAGCCAGAAAAAATGTGAGGTATCAATTGGCACTTGCGCGTTTGTAAGAAGTTGGGAATAAAGGTCACGTACAAGACTTTCATAACCTTTCAAAAGAAAATCTACCGTGAATTCTTTCAGGATGTTGGAAACGTCTTCATCCGTTGGAGTGTGATGCATCAAACCTTTCATATTAATTCTAAAAATGACTGGATGAAATACATTTTCGTTTTTTATGTTTTGCAATTACATATTTGTTTTGCTACGTTTGACTAATTTTTTTCGCCTTAATTCCTTTTTTTCAAACGCGGTACTGACGCGATTTTTGGGGTTATATCTGCTTTTTTGAAATGTGTGCGGTTTTTGGTGGACGGGTTTTTGATGGGGTTGATCATCGTCGTTGCTCGATGTGGAAATTGATTCTTGGTTTTCTACTTGCGTCACGTATCCGCAGTCAGAAACTTCGCCTTGGAGATGTTCCGCTTTATCCGTTTTATCCAACAATTGTGAGGACTAAGTGTAATAATTAATAACAAAATCGTTTAATGGGTTTTGGGTTACAAACCTTTGCAGACTGGGTGCTCTCCATAGAAGAAACTCCACTGCTCGTGCTATTTTCAGTTTCTGTTGATTTGACGCGTTTTATATTGACTAAAGCTTTGCTTCGACTTTGTGCACATCTGACTACTTGCATTGTATTTGTTTTATTCCTTATGTTCTCAATGTTGGTTTTATTTCGCTGGTTTATATTTAACCCATTGTCACTTGAATCAGAAGTGGGATCAGAAGTGACAACAGGGGAGGAATCTTCTCTTTCCTGATCAGGTGGTGAAGTGTTGCTTTCGTTATCTTCGCTACTATCGCTCAAAGAGGTTTCAAGCCAAAGATTTAAAAGCTTTTGTAAAGTTCCGACGTGCTGGTCTTTGTACATTAACGCAATTAATTGAACCATTGTTACACCCCAGTACATCTGTGGTAAACAAATATGATTTATATTTTATGTATCATAAAATGTTGACATTGACAAGAGTTATATAAAAGTGTTATTCAAATAGGATTAAATGAGCATTTGGTATTGATTTTATGTTAAAACCAATTGTCCTCAGCCAACTTATAAATATAACTATATTTATATACCTTTTGAGACATAATAAAATTATTTAATTACCTTTTGAGGACAGGACATCAAGTAGATTACAATTTTATCAATGCTTTGTGTAAATAAATTCCATATAATCTCGTTTTGCATGCTAGAATGTGCCAAAGGACAATTTGCAATAACAGCTCTATCTTCAGGAATGTGTAAAATATTCCTCAAGAGGCACAAGCAATCATTTATGCTGTCGCATTGTTGTACGTTTAAATTTGCATATTTTTCAACGACGTGTTTCATGTGATCCATCACAGCTTTCGTGCTCCTGCTATCAGTAAACGCTTCTTTGGACGTTGTCAATAGTCTGTTTAATTCAAAAATTGTATGACGCCCAACGTCCGTGCGTGAAACGGTATCAATTGATAACAAACATTCTACAGGAATCGTTAGATTCACTAAGATTTTTATTGTTGTATCTATTATTTTAGTTGCATCACATATTTTTGTATCATCTTTCACGTATATTAGGAGAGGTATTAAATCTTTGCGAATGTTTTGCCCAAAACCAATCGCTCTGCGGAATGTGCGTAATGTTTGGTCTTCTACTACTAATTTGCGTAAAATTCCTTCTAGAATACCTGAAAGAGATTTGTTTAAAATTGCAAATAGGGCAGATACAGTATTCTCTAATAAATATGTTGTTCGTCCTCTATTCAAACTTCGAGGAAATATATACTGCTTTTTTGAAAATTTTATTAATGTTTTTTTTAATATAATTGAATTATACTTACTAAGACAATCATCACTAACATTATAGGTGTTTCCATGTCTTACACCTAAAGAAGCAAAAGTGTTGTGAACATATGGCGAAGTCATTATACACGCCATTCTAGATTTTTTTTAAATTCTAAAAAAAACATTTTGATATATAAAACCTAAATTTATTTCCCACAATAACAATTATAAATAAAATTAATATTTTTAGTCTGCATTACGTCAATTCTTTATTTCTTTGTTAAATTGTAGCAAATTAAATAAAACTGTTGTGCACAAATGGGGAAATGGGGGTTGATCACGCGTACAGCCACGAGACTCTGGTAACAAAGCTTTTATCTGCACCGATATAATCCTGTTGCTAAGGAAAATTGTATTGGTAAAATAGTCTATTATGTATAAAGTAGCAGCAAATTATTTTTTTTATTAGGTAATCTTGTTATTAATTAAAAATATCCCGGGTTCGATTTCTGATACATGGGTTGCCATTTGCCATTGAAAAAAAAATTATCAAAACTCTAGATTTTA
>JARJDX010076574.1:0-11623 GCA_030264735.1 Gymnusa sp. GC000175
AACCTTCAAGGACACCCTAACGGGAATTGCCATGGCAATAATACCGAAGGGGTACCCCGAGAGCTCATTAAACCCAGAGGAGGCCGAGGTCATCAAGACCACGATACTCCAAAGGATTAACAGCCTAGAAAAGGGTCAAGTATCACCACGTTTTCAGGAATGTACCCACAAAGGGGGTTTCCTGAAAATAGTTTGCGAAGATGAATCCACTAAGCTGTGGCTCATTGAAACAATCAACACCACAGAACTCTGGGGAGGCATGGAACTACAGATCAAGGATCTGAAGGACCTGCCCAACCCTAAAAAGGGCTGTGACTGGGTACCGGGTTTCGAAGGCATTTTTAAGTAAAGGATATCGAGTTCCTTAAGCGAACGAAGGAAGGACCTCCATTGCTATCGCCGTGTCGTTCAAAAACGTTAATAACGTTAGGTCAATTTTTGTAAGGAGAAGGGGAAGTTACGGTTTAAGTATACTAGGGAATTAATTATTTTTTTCAAGAAACTTACTGGGAAGATTGATTGGGACAGGACATTGCATATCCTTTTCAGCTTCAATAACAATTTTGTTATCGCCGGCATAAATGTATCTAAACACGTATTTGCAGTTATTCTTGCCCAAAAATCTGCAAACTTTAACATTTTCCGATTCCTCATCTTCAACTTGTTCCAACGCTGTAATGGGATATTGTGCACAATTTACGTCACAGTTTTCTTTGTAATCGCCAAAATTATGCACTTTACATTCCACGCAAGGTTTTAACGCAGAACATCTAAAAAGTATCAATTAAATGTTAGGTTATGTTACGTTTTGCTTAGTTAAGTTAGAACCTAACCTAACATTGCTTAATTTTAGGTTATCATAAGCGACATAAGCTAAATATCAGTTATTAAGACAGAATGGAATAATAAGTACTAGCGATTAGAGGACAACAAGAATTAAGGAAAAAGCGCATAAAGAAGAATTAAAAGGAGAACCTGGAGGAACTCCATAACCTTACAAAAGAAAATAAAAAAGAAATCACTAAGAGAAATAGTGTAAAAATTTAAATTCTTACTTTCCACCTGAACAAGTAGCACATTCTTCACAATATTTTCCATAATATCCCTGCTCGCATTTACAACTTCCACACTCGCAAACTCCTTTTTTATTACAAACTTCCGCATTCACAGTGCACGTTTCGTTAGTTTTTACGCATTCACACGCATCTCCTTTCCATCCCACGTTACAAACGCATTTTCCACAATCGCACCTTCCATTTCCACTGCAAATTTCCACATTTTTTGGGCATGAATAATTGTCACACTCGCAATACTTTCCATAGATTTTCTCATTGGGATTTGATCGTTTTTCACCTTGGTTAGAAAAAACACATTATTTCTAGTTTTAATTGTTTCTGAAAATTTTGGGTTAATGGATTCGAAAAATCGCAGAAATCTTTTATCATAAATGAAAGTCGCAGACGTAGAACCATGTCTAGCTTAAATTTATTTTAAATTGAAACAAAATATAACAATGGACGCTTGCCGGTAAAAAACATGTCTGCCGGTATAAAAGATGTCCTCCTGTAAGAAAGATGTCTGCCGGTAAAGAGTTTTATATATTACGGATAGATGGCGGTTTCGCGATACAGTTTCCGGTGCGCATTTTCCGTGATGGACATTTTAACCCCCACACCGCCGGTGAAGGCATACTTTTACTTAAAAAATTCAACGTCCAAATGAAAGTTTTGAAATTTTAACATGTTATAAAATTATCAAAAGAACTTACAATCACAAACTCCACAATTACAAGCTCCAACTCCTGAACAAGGTTCGGAATCATTAGTTTTCCTGCACTTATTCAAATCAACCGATAAAAGACTATTCGATTTCCCGCTACATTCACATTGTTTTCCGTAAAATCCCGAGTTACAGCTGCAAATGCCGCAAACAATTTTACCATTGCCATTGCAAACTTTTGCCTGTGTCACGTCATCGACGCAATTGCAATCGCACAGTACTTCCAAATTGATTTTTAACTTTTCCGATAATTGTCCCGGTTGAAGATAAATGGTTTCCTTGTTGTTTTCCGGGCATTTCAGGGCTTTTATTTTCGCCGTGAAATTGATCGTTTTGCCCACTGTCACGTCGTTGCAGCCATTTTCGATTTTTGACGCGCAGTCGGATGTGTAGGTTATTTCAAAGTTTTCGGATGGTGTGTGTTTGATTTTGAGGAAATTTGATATGTTCTGAAATTAATTTTGTTTTAATTTATTGTGGAGTGATAATCAGGGGCGAAGTGGCGCAAGAATTAAATTGTGGTGCAACATTTAAAAAGTTTGAGAACCCCTGGTATTTGGTAAAAGTTGTGTCTTAAGTTTTTTTTTGCAGAAGTTGTGTCTTATGTATTGTGTTTGTCCAAGATTTTTGCAGAAGTTGTGTCAAAAGGTATTTTGTAGTAGTGACATCTACATTATTTTGTAGTAATTATATTAAAAGTAGGGGTTTTGTCTAAAGTTTTCGTAGAACTTAGGTCCAAGTTATGTTGTTGTAATCTATAAAGTATTTTGAGGACTTGGGAGTAAAAGTTTTTTGTAGAATTACGTCAAAGGTTTTTGTACTACATAGTTACATCAGTATTTTGTAGGACTAGGATCTAATGATTTTTACAACAATTCCATCAAAGAAGTTATGTCAAGGAATTCTGTAGTCGCAGCCAGCCCACCCCTGATAACAACTGTTATATTTACATAGTAATATGAACGTATGAATTGTGGAATTTTCGAATTCCTTTCCAAGGGCTGAATCGCCGAATTTTCTATTACACCCTGCAACTTTTTATACAGTTGGTACGTGCTTGGATACGGAGCAATGTTAAATAATATGTAAAAACCATTTTCTTTCGCCACGTGATTAATGTGCGAAATGGACGGATAATCATACTCCAAAGCGTGTGTGTACGTATTGTTTTTCAGATGACATTTTGCATCGTTGGGTTCAACCACTCCTGCCAACTTTCCATCCCCTGTTTAACACAAAAAAAATTTTTAGCATATAAATAAATTTTAGACTAATAATTTTCACTGAAAAAGAGACACTTAACAAATTATTATTATTTTCCACGTTAGGGAATCGTAGACCCTGAGAATTTAGAAGAGAAAGAGCACCTGCAATGTGAAAAGAAGCATCAGTTGAGAAGACGATCATATGAGTGGCGTGGTCTCTCCATCCAATTTTGTCTTTACAAACCATAGCTTGCATCAACGCATCGAATCCGCCTTCAGGAGTATCCAAATTGCCCGAAACCTTAGCTTTTTGCACTTCTTCTGAAAATCCGGTTCCATCCAATAACGACATGTGATTTTTAAAAGTGTATGCCGGTGCACAATTTAGACAAGGGTGGGCTAATCTAAAATTATGAATAAAATTATTGAAATGTATGTAAGTTTTCTTACTTTCGGGTTTAAGTCGCGTACTTTTATTGGTTGTTGCATACGCGACATAAACCCGAAAGTAAGAAAACTTGCACCGACCTCAGTCGCGAAAGTCTAAATTATAAATATTTAAATGTAGTTAGTTAGAGTGTTAGAGGTGTGATAAAATATTTTTAGGGGACATGAAAAGAACCCCCATGATTCGGTACTTCATCATATGCAACTTTGTTTACACCATTGCTGGTGTAAAACCTCTTCTCTGCCTGTAATGCTGGCAACTTACATTACAGGTGGACCTATTCGGTACTTAGTACCTACAAATGTTTTCACTTCAAAAGCATTACAAGGTAAACCGGTTTTTGTGAAGACTCGCGACGTCCTAGCTCTATCAGTACCAGGTCAACACTGACTTGTGGACCCCTGAAATCGCACCACATACATTTTGACAAGATAGAGTCCGCTTAAATAAATGCGGCCGCACTTGCCGCGTACCAAGTTTAATCTAACCTATAATTTAACCTAACCTATAACCCTAACCCTAACCTAACCTAAAATTACCTCAAATTTTGTTTGGAAATCGAAGGTAGGATGGTTTAAATCAACCGAAAGTAAGAAAGTTTTCTTTAAAAGTTAAAGAGTTTTTAGAAAATATTTACCCATGTGGTGTAACACTTATATAAGGACTGTCAGTTTTATCAACGAAACTTCCAAAACCAATTTTAAAGTTGTCGGTAATATTTCTCATGACAAAAATCAATTCGTCTCCAATTTGAGCCAGTTTTGTCTTGTGCTGTTTCATCGATTGTGATAAATCCATGATGTAGTAGAGATCGATGGGATAATTGTGAGCCTGCGCATATTGAAATTTTAAATCGTACGTTTCACCTCTTCTTAGTTTTAGGTTAATTTCCTGGGGTTTGATTTGTACTGGTGGTTTGTTTGGTTGGATTTCCAAAGGTTTATTCTTTACAATTTTAGATTCACTTTTTGGAGAAATTAAATTCGCCTCTTCGCATTTGGTTGAACGATCATTTTTGTCGTAGCAATGCTTTTTTGTTAAATCCTTAAAAAAAGTCTTGAATCAAATTATAATAATAATACATTTCTTAGGTAATATATGACATATACATATACATTCCTCAAGAGCGTATACTGAGGAACAAGTTTCTCCTGACTACTAACTACTAAAGACGTATATATTCGCCTTTCGTACCTAACAAAAATTTTAGAGAGAGAGAGCGTATATATACGCCAAGCTTTAATTTAATTTCCAAATGATTAACCCTTTAACTACTAAAGACGTATATATTCGCCTTTCGTACCTAACGAAGAATGCGCGTGAGCGTATATATACGCCTTTAGGATAGTGTTTATCACAAAATATTGAAAATTACTCATTGAATTTGAGAATTTATTACAAAATAAAAAAAATTATCACAAAATGTTACGCCTTCAGCAGCAAACCAAATATTAGTCAAATTTCGTGGTTAGGAAATGTTGGTTTTGGTTTCCTTTCAAGCCTCAAGTGAAATGAATTTTATTTTTAGGCATTTAATCAAACAATTTGTTGGATTTTGGATTAATTTTTTTAACATACAACGTATTTTTTAAATAATCAACGTTTTTATGCCTTTTAGGTGTCCAAAATTTTCATTTTATACAAATTATTTTACTTTTAAAAAGGTTATGTCTAAATAAAATCGTACTTACAATTTCTGAACACCATGTACACCCAAAATCTTGTATGCAATCACCACATTTGTCATAATCTGCACAAACGGCTTCAACGTTTGCTAAATTAGCGAAATACACAATTAGAAGCGGGAGTGTACGCATATTTCAAAGATTATTAAACGAATGGAAGTTAATTTCAACATATTGCTTAAAACAGGAAGGTGGCAGCCGCAAAAGATAAACGATTATCGTAGTTGGGGATACAATAATCGCTTTATATATTGTGCAAAACGGTATAAAAGGTAAACGATACTTCACCCTAACAGGTCAACAAATGCAATTTTTTATTGATAACTAGTTTTATTGAAATCCGTTTAGATTTTGTTTCGGTTTGTTTATTTACCTAACCTAACTTAATTTAACCTAACATAACCTAACTTAACCTAATTTAACTGGATATCGACCGAGGTCCTTTAGTCTTGTTAATTAGTGGTGTATATGTGTCTTAGCTTGTTGTTCTCCACTTTCTAGAATGTCATTAATTTTTTCCCGCAATGTCAACTCAGTTTACGGTGATCGAACCCGGAATTTTTAACCCGAAACTTGGTGCTCTACTACTAAGCCAATAAGCTGATCATTTCGTTTTATTTGTTTAGAAGTTTTTGAAGACATACATTTTAATTACAGGACAAAAAATACACAAATTTTAATTTTTTTTTCTTTTGGTTCTTGGGATGAAGATCATGTTCCTGAAAAGTTATGTATGAGAAAAATTATGTACAGAAATAACATAACAAGGAACATGAAGTTCGCGATACTATACCTGAAGCGCTGCAATTTCCGCCTATTTATTTTTTTTTTACTTTTTTTGCCACGTTAATCGGCGTGGCGTACATTTCACGTTTTGGATTTTTCTTGTTTGAATGTTTTTAAAGACATATACATTTTATTTATACGATCACAAAAAATACACAAAATTTAAATTTAATATTTTCTTCCTCTTGGTTCTTGAGGTGAACACGAGCAAGATCTATCCCTCGATTCTTCCTAAAAATTAATTTATTAGATAAATAACAACAGGATGAAACCTATAATGCATGATGATTTATTTATTTATCACTATATTGCATCGATTATAAGACGCATGTCTTTTTCTTCTTTCTGCGTGTCTGCATTTGTGGTGTTAGAACACGGTACGCATGGAGTACAGCTATATTTAGCAGACTCCATTTTGTCAGGTAGCATGTGGTGCAGCTTCAGGGGTTTAAAGGTCAGTCAGGTAACCTGGTACTGCTAGAGCGAGTACTTTACGCGATTTTTCAAAAACCAAGTTCTCGCTGGTCGATCGTCGATAAATTATTATGCGTCTTATAATCGGTGGCGTCTTTTAATCGATGTTATACTGTACATTTAAACCACCATAGAGAGGATTATTTTATGTCTTGATACATACATACTTTGTCCGATTTGCGATGACCTTCCTTCTGACCGCACGTGCAACGCCGTTTCTATAAAAGCAACAACAACATAAACATAAAAACTTACCGGTGACCCAAAAATACTACCTCTGGACTGGATCCTAACATATTACTCAACTGCTTAGTCATATGTTTTTCCTTCTGTAAATTTTGCTCCAAAAATTTAGTTTTCGACTGTTCCTGTTCCAAAGCGTTTCTAATAAAAATCAAAAATAAAATCAGTTGGGTAGAAACGGTTTTTGGAAAAGCGACAAACAAAAATGTGCCAACACTTTCGCTACCAGCGGCTACGATCGGAGGCATATGCCAATGTTTGGTTTTTGACATGACTCCGATTGGAGGCAGCGCTAGATATAGATAAAGGCAAAACACCGAGAACCAATTAGTTATTTAACTCTTTCGCGCTGTTAATCAAACGAAACGCACATATAGTTGTTGACAGTTTTCGACTGCGTCCGAATCCTTTGCGCCAATTCGCAGTTGGTCTGTTTTTCCACCTCCAAAGTCCTCTTGAGATCCTCCAATCTTTGACGTTCAATCGCCACTTCTAGCTGCAGTTTCGCCACTGGACATAAAACAAATTACGGTCTGAAAGCATGCGAAAACTAGTGATAAGCTACCTTGTCCCTGGGCTATCTTTTGACGTCGTTTCAAATCAACGTCCGCACAAGGTGGCATGTTCCTAAACGATTCCACCAGACTTTGTCGTGGAACAGCACCAATTACCTTGGCTGTTGCGTCGCAAACTTTTGTGTGCATGTATTGAAGCTCTTCAAAGGTTAACGACTGTAGGAAAATGGAACTGTGTAAAATAACAAGTCGTAGTAGCCCATACCGTAGTCTACAATGAAAGTTTCCACGTAGCCATTAATGTCTACGTAGCCTAAAGTGGCCACGTAAACTTATATGCTCTACATAGCCCCAAGTTTGTATTTAGCCTCAGGTATCCACATAGCCTTAGATGTCTTATGTAGCTCTACGTAGCCTTAGCCTTAGGTGTCCTCGTAGCAATAGGTGTCTACGCAACCTTAGGTGTTTACGTAGCCTTATACATTTACGTAGCCTTACGTCTACGTAGACTTGATTGCAACGAACGTAATTGACGTTAGTAGTCAACGGTATAGGCCTACTTTTTAAAATTAAATCAAAAGAGTGCGGCAATTTTTATTACTACGAAAGAACTCAACCTAACCAACCTCGATGCCACATTTCAAAATTTTCTTTAATAGCGCACGGAATTTGTCGTCTTCCACTTCCACTTGCGGTTGAATGTCCATCTTCTGGACGCTCTTCGACAAACTCGGCTTCTTCACCTAAACACGTTCAATCACATTCACATGTCCGCATAAATTTAAGACTACTTACATCTTTACATTCCAGGGCAGCTTGCAACAAGTCAATTTTCAATTTGCTGTCCATCGACTGCTTCCGCAGTTCCTCGTTCTCTCTCTCGAGTTCCCTGTTACCCAAACTTACAATTTCTTCGTGGGACGCCTGCAGTTTTTGGATACCATCGTTGTACTTGCCCTGCAGGTTTTTGATATCTCTATCGTATTGCCCTTTCAAACCTTTGATCGCGTCCATGCTTTCGCGTTTCTGATTTTCCAGCTCCTTTTCCAATTTTTGCACTTCTTCCTTGTAACCTGCGACAATAATTTTAGGTTAGATTTAAATAATGATTGATTTGTGTGATTCACCATCGGTCGGAGGTGGTGGAGGAGGTGGAGCTGCAGGTTCTGTGGCGACTGTTACTGGTGCAGGAGACGTGGCTGCTATTTCGGTTGGAGCGACGGCTTGCGCTGCGGCCGGAGCTGACGGTGGTGGAGCCGCGGCTGACGGTGGTGGAGCCGCGGCTGATGGTGTCGGGGCCGATTTAAGTCTATTCAGTTCATCTTCCAATTCCTTGATGCGTTGTTTCAATTTTTTAATTTCCTCATCCTTGGCGTTGATTTCGTCTTGTAATTTTTTCACAGTGCCACCAGTATCGCCTTTGGCTAGAGCTTCTTCGGCGGCTTTCGCCTTGGCTTTTTGTTCCTCCAACTGCTTCATCAAATCTTTAAGCCTTTCATCATCATCTTTGCCTTTATCTTGTTTTTCACCCTTGTCCATGGTGTTGAGTTGATTTTCCAAATTTTTGATCATGTCTTCCAACGCTTTCTTCTCCCTACGTTCCCTTTCTAAATCGGCGTCATCCGTTTTGGGCGCTCCTGGTTTTTCGTCCAATTTTTTCTTGCAGTCCTCAAGCTGCTTCTTTAGATCATCAATTTGCTTCTTTAAATCCGCATTGTCCTTCTGAGCCTGCTCAAGCTCCTTTTTGAGTTTGTCGTCGGGTTCTTTTTGCGTGGATGTGTCGGTTTTTTCGCCTCCCAATTGCTTTCTCAGATTTTCAAGCTCCTTCCTCAAATCATCATTTTCCTTAGAGAGAGAATCAATTTTACCCTTGTCCTTTTTACATTCTTCCAATTGCTTTTTTAAGTCCTCGATCTGCTTTTTGAGCTCATCATTTTCTTTCGAAAATTGCGTATTTTGGTCTGTTTTTACCGGTTCTTCGGGCTTCTTGCCGGCTTCTTCCAATTGTTTTCTCATAGCTTCTAGTTGCTTTTTCAAATCATCGTTTTCTTTATTCAATTGATCAAGACGCGATGTGTCTTTAGATGCGTTCTTCAAATCGTCCATTTGTTTCATTAAATTTTCGATTTGTTTGCGCAAATCGTCATTTTCCTTGGAGAGCGCGTCACAATCCCCGCCATTTTTGGCCGAGGCTTCCAATCGTTTTTTAAGATCTTCAACTTGTTTCTTCCATTCGTCGCAAGCATCGGTCGTTTCCTTTCTGTTATCACCCAATTGCCTTCGTAAGTCATCGTTTTCGGCCTGTAGTTTGGCGATGAGATCTTTTGCTTGGCGCAACTCCAAGGCCAAATCTTGGATTTGATCCTTGGCGACTTCTTGGATTTCGTTGGAGTGGCGTCGTAACGCTTTATTTTCAGCCGACATTCTTTCGGCAGTCCCTTGCATAGCTTTTAAATCTTGTAATTCCTTCTCCAATTGTTTGACTTTATCTTTCCACTCCTTGCACTCGTCTCGGTCGTCTTTTTGGGTCGCTTGTTCACGCTCCGCTATTGCGCGTTTCCGCGCACACGTCTCTTCCGTTTCTCCCGTTTTGGTATATTTACTACTTAATTCCGCCGTTGCCTTTCTAACGGCCAGCTTGGATTTTTGCAACATCACCGCCATTTTTTCGTTATCAGTTAGATCGTTCATTTTATCCGCGATTTCTTGAAGACGGACGTTATGTTTTTGCAGCTCCTCAATCTGCCTTTGAAGTTTTTCGATTAAATTTTCCTTATCTTGAAGCTCTTTGGCGCTGGTGCTTTCTCGTGCCAACGCTCTTTCGCGATCTTCCAACTGTTTCCTCAAAGCGGCAAGTTCGTCCAATTTGCTTTTCAATTGCTTCTCCAAATCGGCGACTTTTTTTTCCGAAACGTCGATTTTTTGCATCAAATTTGATGTATCGCTTGTAACCTCGGTTATCGTTTTCTTCAACTGATCCTGCACGCCTGCAAGCTTTTCTTCGGAAACTGCTATCAAACTGTTCTTTTGTTCGATTTCATCCCTTAAATCGCCCAGCACTTTTTTCATTAAATCCTAAAATGTTCTGACGATTATTTAGACTTTACATATAAATCATTTTAATACTTTTCGAGGGTAATAAAATGATCAACTGCTACTCACCACAAAGTTTAGTCAAATTATGTTGTTAAATCTTTTTTTTTTTGTTTGTTTTCGGTAATAGAAATTGCCACACCGCTCTACATCTAATCCATCTTACCTGTTGCTTTTCCTGTCCTCGCGAAAGTCGGTCCACGTGTGTAACCAATCGATTAATTTCATTTTCTTGATCAGCGATCACACATTCCAAATCGCGGACCCTTCTAAGCAACGTGGCTCTTTCTTCTTCCAACGCTTTGGCTGCTTCGACCTGCGTCTTCAAACATTCGTACTCAGCTTGTAAACCTTCAAGCTCCTCACATCTACTTTTATACTGATCCCTTTCACTCTGTATCTGCTCAAGGCACCTCAACTTGTCCTGAATCTCTTTAAACTCTTCTTCCATGGCGGCGAGCTCATCCAAACGAAGTTTTAAGCGATCGCGTTCAATGCGCAAAACTTCAGCTTCTTTGGCGCGATAACGAAGTTTTTCCAGTTCCTGATTACTCTCGGTTTTAAATCGATCCAAATCCTGCCTGGAAGTCCTGGTCTTGCTTTCGGAAATTCCAACATTTTTCTTTGCCTCGGCCAACAAACGGTCACATTCATCGGCACGTGCCGCCTTCTTCTTCAACGCAATGAGCTCATCCTCGAGCCCTTTCATGCGATCCAACCTTTTGTGCAGGCTGTCCCTTTCTTCGAGTACTGTGTCCAAAATTTTGGACCGTTCCCTGAACACCTCAACCTCGTCATTGAGTGATCCATATTTTTGCAACTCGGTTTCCAGTTTCGTGACGCTCTCCTGTAATTTGTCGCGTTCTCTCGTGATTTCGTTCAGCTTGTCGACTTTCTGCTTGAGAACGGCGACTTGATCCTTGTAATAACTCTTCATGTCGCTTTCTTCGTTATCGTCTTCGAACGTGGAATCGCGCGATTTGTTCAACTGGCTATCAATGCTGACAACTTCGGAATGGTGTTTCTTTAACTTCGCCAAACGATCCGCTTCTTCGGATTTGGACGGGTAAATACCGGCGTCGCCCCTAAGCTGGTTTTTCAAATCGTCGTTCTCCGCTTTGAGCTTCTTGTTCTCTTGCTTGATCGAATTCAATTTTTCGCAATACTTTTTGAGCACCTGCAGTTCGCGCGACATAAGATCCAATTCGTCACTTTTTCCACTCTGTCGTAGCTTGTTGACTTCCTCTTCCATTTTCTTAATTTCTGATTCGCACGTTTCCTGCTTTACCCTGCCCTAAAATTTTTAATCGTAAGATTCTTAGCGCAATAACTCAAGTAATTTACTTTCAGTTTTCTCAATTCCTCCTCGGATTCCGTTAATTTCTTACGTAAATC
>JARJDX010076582.1:0-10935 GCA_030264735.1 Gymnusa sp. GC000175
AAGTGTGTAAAAATAAATTTTACACAAATTTTGTTCCTATCATTTTTTCAGTTAACCCAAAAAACATCTCAAATTAGTAAATGAAAGTCATGTGGTGACCACACCTCCATTTTTTATTTTAATTTTTTGTACAATTAGTTATGCATTTTAACAAATCACATACAATGATGACGTAAAGCAAATTAATACTTTTTACTTGTATTATATAATAATATAATACGACTAAGGCCACTTATAAAGAAACATACGTGGAATATTTTTAATCATTGTTTATGAAATACATTGTATATTTGAGTTCTAAACAAAGATAAATTATACAAATCAAATATAATTTATACAAAGTGTATCAAAAATACACTATACTTAAGATTAAGCAAATTGAAACATTACCAATTTCTACAAAGTTGATTAACAAAAATTATCTTTGACAGAAATTTCCATTTTTTTTAACAGATTAAAACCCAGTAAGATAGTGATAGTCAAGAGTATAGACCAGGGGTTCTCAAACTTTTTAAAAGTTGTACTACTTGAAAACAACAAAATATAAAATGTACCAGCTATGTCTAAGTAATGAAGAAAATGGAAATATCATCAAAAGGGATACAATATTTATTTCAAAGCTTCTATTAATTAATTAAATTTGAGAAATTGATATTAAATTTTGACGTTTTTGATCAAATTTTAACATTTTAATTAAAATTACGACAAATTCAAACTATTTCCTCAGAAAGTAGATGATTTTGGTTGAAATTGTAATAATTTTAGTAAAATTTGAACGTTTTTCATTAAAATTTTGGGTAAAATTTGTGCAATTGATATTAAATATTGTTGTTTTTGCTCAAAATTATGATAATTTTTATCAAAACTTTCTTCATTTTGGTTATAAAAGTATGATTAAAGTCTTAATTTGAACGTTTTTATTTAAATTTTTAATAATTTTAGTCAAATTTAAACGGTTTTTATTAACTTTTTGATGATTTTGGTTAAAATCACATCAAATTTATGCTATTTTCATCTAAATTAAGATTTTTCATTAAAATATATTTGATCTTGGGTAAAATTATATACAACGTAGCAATTTAAATGAAATTTTGTGTATTCTTAAAATTATGATAATTATCATTAAGTCTTTGTTCATTTTGGTTAAATATAGGTGATTTAAGTTTTAAGTTGAACTATTTTTATTTAAATTTGATGATTATGGTCAAATTTGAATGATTTTTGTCAATATTTTGATTATTTTGGTCAAAATCACGTCAAATTCAAGCAAATTACATCTAATTTTTTTGGTGTTATTCACTAAATTTTTTTTAGGCAAAAATTGACATCAATTACTCAAATTTTACATAATTTTATCCAAATTCATCTAAATTTTAATGAAAAACGTTCAAATGACTAGAATTATCGTAATTTACACAAAAACCATTTAAATTTTGATGAAATTTAACCAAAATAAACAAAATTTAAATGAAAATTATTTAAATTAAAACTAAAATCAAAAAAGTTTTTACAAAAAATATAAATGGGAGTAAAAATAGGAAAAATTATTAGTTGAAGAACTAAATATATTTCTTAAGTAACTAAGACTAGACTAATGTACCATTAGTGGTACTACTGTTCCACAGTTTAAGAAACCCTGGTATAGACTATATTTATAATTTTTTTTTAAAGGTGACAAGCAATTTATTTTCCATACAATTACACGAGTATAATGGATTATATTTAAAAAACTGTGTTAAAATTTCAATGCTCACTAAAAGTATATTGATTTGGTAAAAAATAAACCATTTTTTATAGTAATAGGTTGATATTTAATAACGGTCCAAATATCAAACGTATGTTTTTAAGACATTTAAGATAATACAACCACACAACAAAAACTATTATCTACAGGGTTATACAGGGTGGTCCAAATTGAGTGGTCTACCATTTTAATATTAAAATAGAGACTTGATTAAATAGACCATGTTGTGTAGATTCTGCTGTGAAATTTTCGAAAATCGAAACAGTAAATAAAAAGTTATATGAGATTTACTCGATTTAATGTAAGAAACTTAAAATTTCTGTCAAAATAAATTCATTTAAAATTAGAAAGTTGCTATTATTAACCGACACCTTTAATTTTATTTTGACAGCAGTTTTGAGTTTTCTTCATTAAATCAATTAAATTTAATGTAAAACTTTTTTTGTATCTTTTATAATTACGGAGAAATTTGACTTTTTAGAAAATAGCGATTTTCAGATTTTTTAATTAACTCTGGAACTATTTGGAATTTTGAAGATTTTTAAGCTGCATCTAAGTCAGCACAAAAATCTACACAACTTTGTCCGCTTAACCAAGTCTCTATCTTTAATAATAAGAAAGATACCCATGGTAGACTACTCAATTTGGACCACCTTGCATATGGTTTCAACTGCCAACTATTTTGTGAGCAAAATATATCTTTGCTTAGACGAGAATTTATCTACCTCCGGTGGTTGGAGTGGTTGGATTTGGTTTCTAAAATAAGTTGGCGGTGTTATATACAGACTACAACTGATTTTAATTCAATCTAATTAGCCTAAGTAACTAGACATTAAAATCCCCATTCGGGGATTTTTACCCCATTTCGGTTCACCTTGACGCGGAGAAGGGCTCAGTAATGTCAAGGATCCTAAGAGCTACACCGACGGTAGCATACCTTCTGGCAGGGCCTCCCTTGCCGGTAAGATCAAAGGTGGGAAATCCACATCCGCAGCGACTGTTCCAAATTGGACTGCTGCAAACAGCGATTGTACCCAGAATGGGTGGCTGAATAAAATTCGTCAACTCATTTGACAAGCGTAAGACGTTAAACAAACCCCCTATAATCATGAACAACTTAAATTTCAAAAATCCCCAGGTGGGTAAGGCCGATCGGCTTAAATCCCACTCTAATATTATACCAGTTTGCCTCGCGAAACCTGGGGTAGGCAAAAATTTGGGAAAACATAGATCAACCAATTGTTGCATACTAAAAATTGAAATATACAATATCAAATCCTTATCCCCTGACGATAGACTAATCGAACTAAGATACAAACATTGGGACGTTATAGGAATAAGCGAGGGCAGAAGAAAATGAGAAGATCACATTAAACTAAAATCCACCAACAACCTCTTCTACTACAAGGGCGAAACCGAAACAGATAATCGTAGTAGGATTCGTGATGCATCGTAGATGGTCGAAATATGCACCATTTGTCTCAGCTATATCACCAAGAGTAGTCCACCTCAACATCAAAATATAAAAGAGGTAAGAACTATGTACCTCGTCCACCCACACGGATGAAGAAATCGAACAACTGTATAAAGGGAGACAGAAAACAAAAACCCAGAACAAAAGCTACTACCTCCTTAAAATAGGAGATTTTAACTGCAAGGTTAACAAAGGAAATGCGAAGGCTGCTTGGGAAAACATGGAATTGGTAATAGAAATAACCGTGGTCGAATGTTGGCAACATTAATGGAACAACACACACTAAAATGCATGAACGTCTTCTTTAATAAGAAAAAAACAGCGTAATTTGACTTGGCGAAGCGAAGCCCCGGTGGTAATCCGAAATACAAAATCGACTTCATCATCAATAACAAGAAGACCAAAATCATTGATGTAAGTGTACTGAACCACTTTAATACAGGCAGCGACCACCGACTTGTGAGTTGCAAAGTATAATTGAACACCAAAATAGAACGACTAAAGCTAGTAATTAAAACAATCAAGAAGCCAAATTCCCAATTAACCGGACAACCCGCAAATGAATTTAAAGAAAACCCAAAACACTCTTTTAAGAAACATCAGCCCCCAAGCCAAGTAACACCTAACAACATATGTGAATATATCAATAACAACATAATAGAAGCTATACAAATGACCATCCCGAAATTAAATTCAAATAATAACAACGATGAACCTAAACTATGGACCCCACAAAACAACTAAAAACTAAACAGAAGGGAAAAGTAAATACCCTAAGTGACAAGAAACTTAAAATTGTCAACAGAAATATATGAAAATACGTCAGCCAGAGTGAAAAAAACAATAATCCAAGAAGTAATCGGACAAAACAAATCAGAAGGCAAAGACTAACACAACTCATGGATGAACATGGTACAGTAATAACTGAACGACACCATATACTTAAAACAATCCAAAAATTTTATACAGATGTATATGCATCAAAATCAGACAAACTAGAGCTTGGCGCCCACAATAAAAGAGCAAAGCTAAGTATGCACTGCACTAAAGATATTCCAGAAATCGACGAAAACAAGATCAAAATTGCTCTAAGAAAACGAAAGTAGGCAAAGGCCCTGGGGAAGACGGAATAACAGCGGAGATACTAGAAGCTGGTGGCCCTAGATTTTCAACATCTAAAGGCACGGTCACTGAATGCCTAAATACGAGAACGATACCAAATGTATGAAACAATGCAAATGCCATACTTATATATAAAAAGGGAATTAAACGAGACCTGAAAAAATTTTGACCTATTACAGTACTGTCACACATGTATAAGCTGGTGAATAATTACAAATCGCATATCCAATCTCATAGAAAAGCATCAACCACTAAAACAGGCAGGGTTCACGATGGACCACATCCACACAATCAAGTAGGAATGGAAAAGGCCAACAAATATAATCAACCGCCATATCTATAGCCTTCATAAATTTTAAGAATGAATACCGTTTAATACGGAGCACAAATCGAGGCACTACAACGATGCAAAATCGACTACCGATATGTGAAACTATTTAAGAACATGTACAATAACTCATTATAATGGTAAAAACATTCTACACAACAACAAAAAATTCAAAATCATGGCCAACAAATGTTTTAGAAGTTGCTGAAGAGTATGTATAACTTGGACACTGCCTCAACTTCAGAACGGAATCCAAGAAACGAAAATCGACAGAAGAAAGAGACTGGGATGGACTGCATTTGGCAAACTAGCAAGTGTATTCAAAGCAAACTACCTGCAATACCTTAAAACCAGAGTTTTCGAATAATGCATTCTGCCCAACCTTACCTATGGAACAGGAACATGGACCCTAACCGAGAACAACATGTAGAAAATGAGAGTAACTCAAAGAGCAATGGAGTGGAAGGTATTGGACAAAACTCTGGCAAATAGGAAAACAAACACATATATAAGATCTGCGACAGAAGTATTAGATTTGGCATAACGCATAGACAAACTCAAGTGGTAGTGGGTAAGCCATGTAATGAGAGCAAACGACGAAAGGTGCACCAAGAAAGTGACAACATGGAGACCAATTAAGGAAGCAAAACTAAGCGTCGGTTGACCAAGGTCGCGATGGAGAGACGTTAAACTTGCGGGTGCACAAAGGACACTGCGAGCAAAAGAAAGAGAAATTTAAGGGAACATGGGAGAGCCTTATGCCCAAAGATGAGATAACCAAAGCAGCTGAACATGATTATGATCTAAATAAAAATACGAGGAGCTAAACCATTTTGGAAGAGATGCTTTTATTTTATTTACCAAGTAAATATGTCCTCTCTGCAGCCCAGGCCGCTAAACTGAGTTGCCTGAAAAATCATATTTAAGCTTTTAACAAAAATTGGGAGGTCCCAGTGAGTTATAGTTCCACCAATCGGAAATGGCAGTTTATTGGTTACGTTTTTCGTTTTTTTGCAAACATTCAAAAACTATCAAGTTTATGGAAGAACATAAAATTACAAAAGTTTTTTAAATTATATTTGCAACAAATATTTTTTATTTTTTCAAAATTTAACATTTTCAGAACTAATCCTTGTTCGCTACTAAGCAAGTAGAAAAGACATATTGTCATTATAATCAGCTGACAATTAATAAAATAGGTTATATATCAATTAAAAAGGATGGATGTTACCATAGGTGTTATTTTTAATGCCAACATACATTTCAAAACAAAATAAAGTTGCAGAGATATACTGCCACCCCAATTACCTAAAAATTAATGAAATATAGTTATGTTTCTAGTAAAAGAAACGAATATGTTTCAAATTAGTAAGTGAAAGTCGTTTGGTGACCACACCTTCATTTTTTAGCTATTATTTGCTGTGTTGATTTAAAAAAATAATTTAACATTTTCCAGAGCAAACGAAACGTTGCCACTATATCTTTCTGTATGTACCTTTAAAAGAGGTAAATTTTAAGGGGCGGCGAGTAAATACTCTTCTGAAAAGGGGGCAGTAAGACAACAAGTATTGCAAACCTCTGCTCTAGAGAGTCGCACTCACCTTTGTAGTGTCATTATTTTTTTCCCCAATGACAAATGGCCTCCCAGTGTCTCTGCATCGTAACCGGGAACCCGTGATCCAAAACTTAGTCCTCTATCACTGAGCCAGCTTTTAACAAGAATTGGAAGATCCCAGTTACTGTTGGCTGATATCTACCAATCGTGGTAGATATCATCCAACCTTATCGATTTATCGGTTTTTTGGCAAATACAAAACTTTGATCTCATCATTTTTTTTTATTTAACATTTTAAGAACTCATTGTTGTTTGTTGCTTGTTAATAAAATTATTTCCATCAAGTTGCAGAGACAAATTTTTCAAATGTGACGGTTATCACTTGTAAAATTATTGTCAACTTAAATTTCTACAAAATGAAGTTGTAGAGCCGTACTACCAATCTAATTCAAATGCATGACAATGTTAGGTGTTGACCTATCAGATTTTTTTTAATAAATTTTATTCTTAATTTTTTGTTTGAACATGATTATTTTTTTGTGAAAATGCGAATCCCATTTCCAAATATATTAAGAAAATGCAAAAAGTATATCTGCAGTTTTTCAGACTAAATTCAAACGAAACCTGATCAAATCTAAATTGGTGGTACGAGTAATAAATATGAAATTTTGAGATGATGAAATCCACAAAAAAGTGGTACACACCACACACACATTTTTTTTAATTTTGATTAATTCTTTTTCAGAGTACCCTAACAGGTCCATTAAAATCTCATTTTTTTATTTAGTGATTACGATACTTTACCTTACTACTATCGTAAAGTAAAAAAATAATTTTAAGATTTACCCTAAAAAAACAGACAATAAATAGTTAAGTATTCGACATTACTACTAGCAGCTAAAATTCGTGCATATTTATCTAATAATTATTAATTTAATTAAGAAGAAATAACATTATATACTTTTATTTTTAATGTTATCATCCAATTTATTTTATTTATATTTTTAGACATATTTTAGTTGGTTTTTGTATTAAAGTAACATTTTCTCCCTTTAGCAACGCTCTATAAAATGGGCTGACCATAAGTCCCAATGTATGTTTGCGCACGGGGCACGGGGGCATAAGACCGGACATGAGCACCTGGCAAAGCTGCAGTTTTTACACATGTGCCCAATACAAAAGATCCTCTAACGACGGCCAACGATTGTCACTGATATTTTATTTATTGGGTATATGGACACGAGCGGATATTTTTTGTATACGTAAAAGACCGATTTTACCAAAAAATCTACGATTAAAGCTGTCAGGATAATATTTAACAAAAACCACCCAACATTTTAAAAATCTACTCAAATCCATATTGTACCTATTGTACATGTAAAATTTTACTTATTGTATATTTTAATTTAGGACATAATTAAATAAATAATTCATCCAAAATTTGCTCACTTCTCAACAAACTGTGTATAAAATTTTACATTGTTGATAAGCAATCTGTGTATACATGCAAAATAAATTTAACATACAGTCAACTAAACATGCTCAAAGCAAATTTTATCTGATTTAACCTATCTTAAAATATTTCAATCCATCTGACAGTTGATAATTTAATCGTAACTTGACCTGTAAATTTAAATTTAGTTATTTTGAATTTTGAACAATTTGCTAACACACGATGCATTAAAACATGAAATTGTCCCAATGGATATTTACTTAATTTTTGGAATATAATACCCACCAAGGCTTTAAAAATCTAGCATTCGTAAAAAATTCAAAACCTATTTTGAAAATGTAACAAAGCCATCCACCCTCCTCCAACAACCGCAGCGTACATTTTCAATGCCAATTTTAAAAACGATTCTTTACTTTTTTGGGCCTGCAAAAATGTGCATCACCTACTTCAGTGGCCTGGCCTCTCATTCATAAACCTAAGTACCTCTTGCATACTAAGGGATTATTGACAACAACAATGAATAGTAAAAATTTTAACCCTGATCTTGCATTTTTAGGTAAAAATCTTATACAATAGCTGTTTACTACTCGTATGCGAATTCCTACACACAAAAAGTATCATTTTTTTTTTAAATAAATTTGTAACATATTTTAAAATTGATTAATTGTAAATGTAAAAATTCGATAAATGCATCTAGTTGCTTTTAACGAAAATGTTACAGCTATTGAATTTGGGATAAAATTAATAATAATTTTTTTGTAATCCTTAATATGGGAAATTGTGCTTTTAATTTAATTAAATTTTACACTTTTTTCATAGATAATACGAAAAATTCTAGCTTTTGAAGTTAAATTTATAAAACGTCATAAGTTTCTTTTATAGAATAAAAATAAAATTAGTTGCACTATGACTCAAAAAAGTTGCATTTATCGAATTTTTACTGTTTTTGTAAATTTACACATTCATGGTAGTCCAAATGCTGATCTACGGTATTTTCATTTGGTCGTAATGTTTTGCACGCAGCAAATCCACACTGTTGGTTGGGACGATTGTCTTCACTCTGGAAAGTTGGATCTGTTACGTTAGGTTAGGATATTTTAGTTATTGTTCTGAAAACTGTGTTATTCATGTTGATTTATAATTTGTATTTTTAATTATTTTGAATAATATTCCTCTCGTGCGGAACCAAACATTTTTAATACAAGAAAAGAATGAAAATATGAAATGCAAAAGAACGTGTGACGTCACGACATATGGCGGCGCATAGTTTAAGCGCGTTATCAGAAAATAAAGATTTCAAACCTTTTAAAAATCCAAATATTTTTTAAACTTTTTTGAATGCTAATGAGATAAAATAATTTAAAAAAAATATTTAAAAATTATGTGTGTTCCCTATTCTTTATTTTATACTCTGAAAGAAAGAAAGTCATGTGAATATAATACATAATATAATATAATAATATTGTAATATAATTTTTTAAAAAAATATTTATTTTACTATAATATTAAGTTGTAAGCGTAGAAAAATTGATTTCCATATAACAAAGGTTGTATCCTAATTCCCTATAATCACGTATAATAAAAGCTACCGAAATCTATAATCTCTAGTAAGTAAGTACCGTGAAATGTCTACATTATTTACTTCACAGAAAAATACTTGGGTGAACCACACAGGCAAACCAAAAAGATAAAAAAGGAAGTGAACTTTACCACAATAATATTACAACGCCATATGTTAAGTAGAATCCGAAAAAATGCTCATGACAAACAAACAAGGCACTGAAACTCACTGAAATTTTAAATTGAAAAGGCGGTACATAATGGTGAAAAAATCTATCTATTTACTTTTAGTTTAGAATGTTACTCAACTAAAGGAATCGTATTTTGCACGATCGCATTCTAAGCTGAGATGGAGGCGGACAGTTCTTTGATCGATAAGTTGTCATTCGTTCCAATATTTAAATTCAACGAATTTAATACCTAAGTGATGGAATTTAAAGGTAATTTTACATTGGTATGTGCTAGGTATACTAAACGGAAGGACAAAATGCGGAATAATGAGCAGAAAGGTCGCGAAAAGGAAGAATAAGTCAACAACAAAAGGTTTTAAACGTTGAGTGACGTGATTTGGCGACGGATTGAATGTTTTGATAGATTTTTGACAGTTTTTTAGGTCGTTGCTTTTTACCACATCATTTGATATTTATCAATTTTTAAATCAATACGTGTTGTATCAAAAATATCTAAAAAAACATCAAAAAATACTTAACTATGTATTCAATATGTAAAAAAAAGTAGGACAATAAAATTTAGTGGATTTTAACATCCAATCAAACAAAAAAATTAGTTTATTATACCTCAATAAAATAAAGAAATGAAACATAAATAGTGTGTAAGGCGAGGAGAAGTGGCGTAACTCAAAAATACTTTTACTACTTAAAAGTTTACGGTTTGGATAAAAAAAATGCAGTTATTTACCCCTTTTTTGCTTTTCTAATACCGTAAGAAAGTAACGGCAAATAAAAATTATGTAATAGATTTTATAAGCATCGGTAACACCAATTTAAGAAGAACTAAGTGTACATTTCACAATAAAGTTCTAAAAGCAGCATAAAAATGAAAAAAAGGGTAAAGTTTATGAAAGACCGTAAAATTTATCGATGCCAATCTTTAAAGTGTATAGTGTATACCAGGGGTTCTCATACTTTTTAAATATTGTACCACTTCAAAACAACAAAATACAAAATGTACCATCTATGTCTAAGTAATGAAGAAAATAAAAATATCACCACACAGGATACAATATTTATTTCAGAGCTTCTATTATTTAAATAAATTTGAGGAATTGATATTAATTTTTAACGTTTTTTGTCAAATTTTAACATTTTAGTTAATATCACGACAAATTCAAACTATTTCATCAAAAAGTAGATGATTTTGGTTAAAATTACAATAATATTAGTCAAATTTGAACGTTTTTCATTAAAATTTTGGGAAAAATTGATATTAAAATTTTGTTGTTTTTGGTAACAAGTATGAGTTTTCTGTTAATTTGAACGTTCTTATTTAAATTTTTCATGATTTTGGTCAAATTTAAACGATTTTCATCAACCCATTGATGATTTTGGTTAAAATCATGTCAAATTTATGCTATTTTCATCTAAATTAAGATGATTTTGGGTAAAATTAGATAATTTTGATAAAATTTGAACGTTTTTCATTAAAATATAGTTGATTTTGGGTAAAATTATGTACAACT
>JARJDX010076595.1:0-20010 GCA_030264735.1 Gymnusa sp. GC000175
GCAAGAGAGCTTGCATTATTAAAATTAAATGGACGTTTGACAGCGTTAAGTTGCGATATAAATCTTTTAATAGTGTGTTATTGACTAATTAATTTTAATAATGAATATTATTCGTAGAAAGGAAATTAAAAAAAATTCATATCGATATATTAATGCCATCATTTAAAAGATATAGAATGAAAAGTCATTACAATTTGCACAATGTGTTATTTGTGATCAGTGATCACCCTTGCATGGAAAAACACGATGAACGATTGACTAATAATTGATCTCATAAAAACACAAATTAAAGTTGTCTCTAATGGTTATTTGTGGTTCTACCCCAAAATCCCGAATCCCATAATCCAGAATCCTAAAATCCCAAATTTCCAAAATCCCGAATGCCTAAAATCCCGAATACCCAAAAACCCGAATACCCACAATCCCGAATACCCAAAATCCCCAATTTTGCTTCTTCCCCCTGTTTCATAATATCATATTTCTGCTTATTATACATTTTTATTGTAGTTTTAGGTTTCTTGGATAATCCTCTGTGATACAGGTTTATAATTATTAGAAACTTTCCAAAATAAATGACCAGTGCTCTCTTTAATGCTTCTTAGCAAACATGTATATTACGGATTAAAAATTATGTGCTTAAATTTCAAATGATCCAATCTTAATCTGTAACGCAGACCGACCCTAATCTACAAATGTTAGCCGTGATCCCCTTTAAGTAGATAAATACTTTGAAGATATTAACTTTTAACAAAAATTGGAAGCTCAGTTACTTTTGGCGGAAATTCACAAACCGGAAATGGTAGTTTATTGGTAACGTTTTTCGTTTTTCTGCAAATATTTCAAAAATTCTCAAGTTTATGGAAAAAACATACAATACACGTACAAAAGACTTTACAAATAAATTTGAAACTAATATTGTTTTTTTTATTTTTTTTAAATTTATTACTTAAAGAACTCATTGTTTTTCGTTGCTAAGCAACATTGTCAATGAAATTATTTTCATTAAGTTACAGTGTCGCAAAGACATATTTGTCAAAGGTGATGTCACTAGTGGAATTATTGCAGCATAAATTTCAACAAAATAGTCATACTGCCAATTAAATTTAATAGTATCATAAAGTCAGGGGTGGCTACATCAGATTTTCTTAAAGTAACAAAAAATTTAAAACTTTATTAATTCTGTATTTTATAAGCAGAAATGCGATATCGTAAAACAGTGAGAAAAAGCAAAAGTGTCACTAAATTATATTTTAGTATCCAGTTAATTCGGGATTTTGGGTATTCGGGATTTTAAGCAATCGGGATTTTAGGCATTCGGGATTTTGGGCATTCGGGATTTTAGGCATTCAGGATTTTAGTATTCGGGATTTTGGGATTCGGGATTCGGGATTTTGGGCCGCACCCAATCTCAAAAGCGACTCTGCACAACTGTTCTCTTCAATTGTCCGCACACGAATAAATTTAAAGCCAGCTGTCCAAACTCGCCATAAAATCAGAAATCAAATCAACAAAAGATTTTAATATTATAAGAATAAAATACAGTAACTAATTGTTTTATTTGGTTTTTAATACCTATTCTGTCCTAAACTTTTTCTACTATTTATCTCAATGTTAATTTGTTTACCTAATTTTAATATTTTATTTTAGAGAAATCCTTCTGGTTACACATTAAAAATAAAAATTGAAGGAAACAAATGGAAACAACAAGTGAAATTATAAAATGTTACCAAGGCACACATGTGTTTGTGACCGGAGCAACAGGATATTTGGGAAAATTATTAATTGAAAAGTTATTGAGGACATGCTTAGTGGAAAAAGTATATTTGTTAGTAAGATGTGCAAAGAATAAGAATAGCAGAGAAAGACTTGAAGACATTTTTCTGGTTCCTGTAAGTCAATTTATTGCTTTTTGTTGTACCTATTAACATACTTGCATGTACTATGTACTACAGAACAGTAATAACGATGAAAAACCTTTTAAGCTATGAGTGGCATTGCAGTCAGAGTCAATGGCTTTGGAACTATATTCACGCTTTCCCATGGATTTATATCCCACATTCGCGATATTTTTCTTAGAAATAAATTAACTTTATTTAGCGCAGTGCTAAAATTATTTTTTGCCCTGGTCAGCGTTTTCCTGGATTTTTTTTCTGCAGCTTACGCTGTAATAGACCATATACCTGTTATCGCGTTGGACCAGATATTCTAGTTTTCGTAATTTTATTATTCTTCTTCTTTGAAATTCTTAAAATTCAATGATATAGCCGCACCTTAAATACTGTTGGCTTTTTGATGGTTACTTCTACAAATCTAAACCAAAGTGGAGAAGACATGATAGGGAAGAAACCCTTCTTTTGTTCTTACAGTGAGTGTTTGTCTTTCGACTCATAAGTTTTTAGGGATACAACTCTTGTAAGTAATTCATTCCATTGGTTATTAGGCACTTTAAAAAGGTTAATTTGTTAACAGAATGTCTCTGCAACTTAATTTTGTTGAAATATATGTTGGTAATAATCATCTGTCACTTTTGACTGACACAACCATATTTCATTAATTGTCAGCTAATTATAATGACAGTGTGTCTCTTTAACTTGATGGGAATAATTTAACTAAAAATATTGCTTAGCAACGAACAACGATAAGTTCTTAAAATGTTAAAATTCAGAAAAATGATAACAAAATTTGTTGTAAATTTAATTCCAAAAACTTTTTTATTCTTGATTTTGATTTGATTTGAGTTTTAAATTATTTGCAAAAATCTAAAAACCTATCTAACCAATAAACTATTACTTCCGGTTGGTGGAATTCAGCCAAAAGTTATTGGGACCTCCCATTTTTATTAAAAGCTTAAACATGAGTTTCCAGGCTGATCAGCTTGGCCTGGCTTCGTAAATGAAAGTAAAAAGAGCAACTTTTCTTGTTCTCATTATTAAAAATAATTATTCGTAAAGATACGTGCTTCCGAACAAACAGATCTGTACAATATAGACAAACAATTGATAACTTTTGGATAGAAAATATAAACATTAGGATGGACCATTATTCACGATACGTGTTTGTATTTTATTATTTATTGTTGCTTAATAAAATTAATCTTTAATTTACATTCTTTACTTCAATTTGATTTACTTTTTTTCATCATAATTTAAAATGATACAAATAATTCTTAATTTTATTTTTTATCCTTAGTTATTTGATACCTTACGAAAGCTGCAGCCAAATTTTAGAAATAAAGTGGTTCTTATTGGAGGAGACTGCAGTGTTTCTAACTTGGGATTATCAGAAACCGACAGGGATCTTATAAAAAATGAGGTTCACATAGTATTCCATTGCGCCGCCACTCTTCGTTTTAATGAAAAATTAAGAAACGCTGCTCATATCAACGTTAGGGCCACTCACGACTTAATATCATTAGCAAAGGAAATGAAGAAATTAAAAGTGAGAAATAAAATGTTTAATCCAATTTTATATTTATATTCCAATTTTTCTCTTTAGGCTTTTATTTACCTCTCTACAGCTTACTCCAATTGCCCAAAATATGATATTGAAGAGAAATTTTATAAACCTCCGATAACATTTTCCACATTATATAAGACACTTGAATTATTTGATGATACACAACTTAGATCTCTAACTCCAGCGTAAGTTATATATGAAAAAGTCATGTTCATCTTCACATTTTTTGTTTATATTACAGCTTTTAAAAAATAGTACTTTAAAAAAGAAAAAATGCATATTTCTTATGTTTCTTAAAATGTGTTACATGGATAAATCACTGTTATGTTTATCCTAGGATTTTAGTAACGTCCCAGTATTTACTAATCCCCTTTTTTATTTTTTGATAGTTTTTCAAAAAATAGAAATTAGGTTAGCTGGAGCCTTTTACCACAGGGAGGTGGATAAACAATTTGTAAGGTTGTATAGAGCGTGATAAGGGCTGGATTCCTCGTATGCCAACTCATCTGCATTAATGTTGCCCTCTAAATAATTATAATTATAGCTCTAGTACTAGTTTAGGTATAATCTTATCACAGCAACGCATGTAGTATTGCAGCTTTGTTATCAGTGACAATCGAATGCTTTTGCCATGAATCTCTCACGAGTTTTCTTCTGCTCTATGGGTGATGCCAACAATTTCAGGTTGCAGAACCATTGCATATTTTCCTAAAGGAATAAAGTTATAAAGATATCCATATTTTGCGAGTTCTCGCCCACATCTACAAAAAAGGGTCTGTTTTGGTCAGAATAGATATCAAAAATATCTTCTTTCTTTCACTTCCTCCTGCTAATACTTCATAGAGTCTATCAAAAATGTGTAAGCAGACACGTTGATGTTCTGCTTCCTACCATGGATATCTTTTTGACCCAATCTAGAAGGTAACAATGTTTATCTAGCTGACCTCCTTTGTTCGAGAATCACAATGTCCAAGTTTAGACGCAATGCTGCTGCAGGGCCACCTCATCCATGTATATGTTGAGAGGGGAAGAAAGAGCGTTTCCTACTTTTCTGCAATAGGTGTTGTTCGCACAGCTGTTACACTAAGATGTGCCATTCTTTGCAATTGTTTGTGACACTAGGACTAAGATATGCAATTCTTTGTAATTGGCTTAGTTGCTTTGTGACTCTGGGCCACCAGATCAGTGGCCGCATGTTAGCATGAACATTATTACTGTGCTTAGTTGTCATTGCCAGAGATACACACGTTGCCAATGATCACGCCCAGATATTTTACCTCATATGACAGCTCCAGGGTGGTGTTGATAAGTTTAGGGAGTTTAAAATTGCTTTTAGTTCTTTTGCTTGTGAAAAAAATCATTTTTGTTTTTGGCGGGTTTATGGGCAAGCAGTGTAAGGACCTTCCTATATTTAGTTGCATAAAATGTCTCAAACGTTCAACCTGATGTCGGGGATAGAAACTTTTGATTTCCCATTTTAACCCATCCTTTTCCGTAAGGTGATAAGCCGATCTCCAGTGATCCTCCGATGGGATGTAATTTCAGACTAACTTGTTTCGTTGGCATCTGTGCATCCTGAAAAATGAGTTTTATGAAGAAGATCAATTTCTTTCGGCTGATTGGAATTGCAACTATAATACTTTCTTTTTAAGCAATCTATTTGTTATTAAGATTCTAGGCAATAATCTATTTTAACCTCGCGGCTTCTGAGATATTTTTAACTTTAACACAAAATTCCCATTGTCTTTTATAGGAACCTTCCAGAGCTTTGCTTTATTGAAAGATTTCATACGACCTGAAAAGATCATTTTTACTACTGCATATGTTTTACATATACATTATATTTTAATAACTTAAAAATTAATTTCTTGATATGTTATATTTCGCTGCGTAATATTATCTCAACCACACAAATTATACGATTTTTATGCTTTTTTTGTAGTCTAATAGATAATTGGCCAAATACGTACACATTCACCAAATGTATAGCCGAAGATGTTATAAAAAATGAAGCTAAGGAATTACCATTTGCAATCGTCAGACCATCAGCCGGTATCTATTTTGACTGATTGACTTTTTAAATCTAACATAAATTTTTAGTGTTATCTACAATAAAAGAACCAATAGAGGGTTGGACTGATAGTTATAACAGTGGTAATGCCATGGTGTATAGCGTTTTTCGTGGAATACAAAGAGTGGCACATACCAAACCAGAATGTATATTTGATGCAGTTCCTGCTGATTTTGTTATTAACTTTTTTATTGCAGTGGGATGGGATTTATCTAATGGGTTTAAAACGATTTTATTAAGTAATATCTATTTTTGTTAACTGTAGATGTTTTAGAGGATGTGAGCATAAGAGCAGCATGGAAACAACTAAGATTTATAATTATGTTTCTGGATCACAGGCTCCTTTAAATTTTGGTAATATTTTAAAAACAATTTTTTTAGCAGGAATTTTTTTGAAACCCGTCTATCCTGCTTTGATGTAGTAGTCGAATATGGCTTTAGAAAAGAAAGATGGGATGAAACGATTGATAAAATTTTACCAAGAAGTAAGTTTCGGAATTGGAAATTCGTTATTCTGCCCGCCACTTTGAAGATTCTACTCTCCATTCTGCTTCAACGTTTGTTTTGGTTTTGATCCAAGTATTTGCCTTTTTGCTATTTTTGAAATTCTTAATCATAATGTCGGTGATAAACCTAGTTCCTGCAGCGTATGAAAGAAAGAAAGCTTAGCAAGGTTAAAGACTACCCAAGCTTGTTGTTTTCTTCGGTTGATTTTTCTATTTTATTAACCCGTGAAAATTTACTTTTGGTATAAGTAGATTTAATTTTAGATTACGATGATTAGATGTTTAGTAGTATAACGTCATACATATTAGATATAATCTAAGTTCTGACCATCTTCAGCAGGTTCCTCAGGACTTTTATGCTATTTGCTAGGAAGACAATATCATCTGCGACTCTCTTCAGACTCTTGGTTAAATGGGAGAACTGTAGTTGTTGCTTCCTAGTAGTGGTGGTATATACTAATACCTATTCTTTTGTGCAATAAATAAAATAAACTTGGACATTGCAGCATATATATTAACATTTTCAAGTGATTACTTTTATTGTAAGATGTTTTTATATTTCGAATAAATCGCAGTACTTCTAAGAATTTTCTCACAGCTATCAATTTAACTGACCCATATTTTGTTTTTCTCCTCCAGAACCATTTTCTCCTTCTCTTTTGAATCTTTAAATTTAAATTCCTTCACTTCACAAGTACATTCTATTTCTTTTAGAAGATCTTTCTACTTTCCCAAGGGCGTCCGACGCTTATCATAGATATTGTGTTTTTAAATGTTTGTACAATTCGTCTACCGTATTAAGATTAACTGTCTTCTAGTTTTTCATCTAAAACTATCCAAGTTATATTTAGGATCGGCTTTATTCTGTTCGTTAGGGACTACATTTCTTTTACCGAGATATATGGATGAAAAATGACCTGATCCACACCACGCACATCCATGATTATGTTCTGATTTTTGTCTTCTGTATGAAGTAGTCTATAACTGATTTCCACCCTCTAGTTGGTTGTACCCAGGTAAATTTGTGTTTTTTCCCGAAAGGTCTAATAATCTCATTCCCTTGTATTTTACTTATACCTGCATTTATATTTCCAGTTATTATTTCTCTAATTTGAACTGTATCAGTGATTATTAAGTTGTAGCGTACTAAAAAATCGCCATTGTCAATGACCAGTTAATCATCATTGGGTACGTAAATCTCTATTAATGATAGTCAAGATGTTCGTGTTGACAATTAAAATCTTTCATTCCCTAAAATGGGTCGATTCCGAGTATCATCGTAGCGGTCAGAAGATCGTAACTTGAAAATTTACGAGAAGTGGTATTCGTAAAACATTTATTTATGAAACGTAAATTGATTTCCGGTCAGGTTCGGTGCTCTCGTAGAAGCTCGTAACTATCTGCAACTCGCGCATGCGCAATGTAACTCGATCATGCGCCATGGCTACGATACGATCAGGGTCAGGTTATAGATGATGATGATCGCTCAGACTTGACATAATCGTAAATCTGTTACTCACTACTTACGTTTCACTCAAAAGCCTACGATCTTACAATTCTACGATCAGAACTCAAAATCGACCCAATAGTCCCATTAAGGGAAAGAATTGACACCGCATGGCTCGCTCTTTCTAGTTTAGGTACGCCACTACTCAGATGTATATGTATACTGTCCTACATGTTCTGTTCCTGGTTCTTTCCTTTTTGTTTTGTTTATGCTGCGATATCTATTTTTCTGTCTTTTTTTACCACTTTTCATTTAGCTTTGCTTTAACTCCCCGAAAGTTCCACGTTAACAAATTCAGTAACCTTTTCATTGTCTTTGTATCTGTTTTTCGTCCTTTATCCGAGTTGATTAATTGAGGTTTTTTATGTAGATTTATTTTCCGATATTGGGGTGCAGGCCCAATGCTCCAACTAATTTTGGTGCGCCGTGCGCCCCGAGTATTTTATTTCCTCGTTACCCACCATATCTGCCCGTTTTCCTATCAGCCATATGGGGAGGCGCCCGATGGGAAATAAGTACCCGCCTCCACACAATTAATTGTATTTTTTATCTGCTTTGTTGGATTGTCATTTAACCTCAGTGGTCTTACTGATTGTTGTTTTTTACTAAAGAACTTCCCCTTCATTTTTATGGTACTTAGTATCAAACCATTTAGTTATTATTCCCTCCAATGTGTTCTTTCCTATTGTACTGACAAGGGTTGTCATAAAGTATGCTTGTGCTGCTAGCATTGTATTTTGTGCTTACGATGGAAAATGACGTTTGCATAACTAAATATATTCTTCTTTTTCCACTGGCATTACAACTTAGGTCAGATCTTGGCCTGCTCAGTCACACGACTCTATTCAACTCGTTACAAGAGATCTCCAATTAACTACATTTATGCATCTAAGATGATCATTTTCCTTAGTTCTCCTCTGGCTTCTTTTTTTGTGGGCATCAATTTTGTCTATTATTTCTTTCTTTATTCTCGTGATATATCTAAACCAGCGCAGTCTGTGAGCCTTAACAAACAGTACTATACCGTTATTTACTACATTTACTTCTTACTTATTCTGATTTGCCAGGAATCATTTTCCTCCTGCATGGATCAATTCAAGATATAGAATAAAAACCAGATCGAACATGGCGTTTTAAATAAATTACAAGTGCCTTCCCCATTCCTCGCTGTTCTTGCCTCTACGAATTTTTACTATAAAGTAGGATGTACTTTGGTTCAAATACTTAACTTTTTATATGATTTTCTGTGAGGCGATGATTTGTGGTGATCTCTTGCACTCTGCTACCATTTTCCATTACTTAAGTTTATCCTTTTTCGCTTAGATTGGTCGCCTTATAATTCAGGTCGAGTAGACAGTCGACATATATATTAACCCTATTTTTAAAGAGTTTTAACTCCCATTTTCGTACGCCCCGTGTATATAATGTGGTTTTCCAGTGAACCATATTTCACCACCTTTCCTTAAAGGTTTCGGGGGGTTGGAGGAATTGGGTAGAAAAGGATGTGCGAAGATCTCTTGCGGTACAATTTTGGTGGACATACACCTCCACAAGTCCATATAAAAAGAGGAGGTGTGGTCACCACAAGGCTTTCATTTAAGAATTTTTAAAATATTTGTTATTCTTCACAAAACCATATTTCGTTAACAATAAGCTATTTAGAATGGCAGATTTGTCTTTTCTCTTTGTGGAATATTTTACTTACAACACTGTGCTAATAGAATCATGAGTTCTTAAGTAAAAATTCGACAACAAATTTAATTTAAAACATTTCTGTACTCCTAAACTTAATAGTATGTTAAATATTTCTAAAGATAAACCTCTCGAATAAACTACCACTTTCGGTTTAGAACAGCAAAAAATCACTGTGGCCTCAAATTTTGTCAGTTAAGCCAACTAGGGTGCAGAAATACAGTTACACTAGGGACAGAAAGACATACACAAACTGGCAAACACCGCTTCAAAATTAGGTTTTCTGAAACTCGAAAATTTATATTTCAGGATTGCAATATTTTCTTTACTTAGTAAAAAAATAATAAGTGCGGTAAAGCGTTATTACCAGTGGCAAACACCAATGACGTACCTACAATAGTGATTTATTTTTATATATTACAGAAAAGTATCTGACTTACAATTGTGAAAATTTCACTAAAATCCCAACAGCAAAAAGTATTTGGTACCCAACACTAATAAATTGCCGATACGATTGGAGTTATAAAATTTGTGCTTTCTTATTACACACACTTCCCGCCCACATTTTAGATTATTTTGCGAAATTGACAGGAAAAAAGCCAATGTTAGTATAATTTTTAAACTTATTGAAATTTTTTATATTATTTTTTTTACTTAATAGCATGGTAGATCTTATGGGTAGAGTAAATAAAGGGATTTTAACAACGGCCCATTTTACCAAAAACACATGGAATTTTGATAACAGCAACAGTCAGGACCTATGGAATAAAATGAACAAATGTGACCAAGATTTATTCGAGTTTTCTATGGAAAATATGAATTGGAGAGATTATTTTTCAAAATTAGTCATGGGGATAAGGGTATATTTAATAAAGGATCCACTTAACACAGTTACTACTGGAAAAGCAATATATTACAAACAGAAATGTTTACATTACCTACTTATCGTATTTTTTATTTTCTTTTTTATATATTTTTTCACATATGTGGTGAAATTATTTTAATTAGGAATTAAGGGTTTAAGAAGAATGTAAATTTTTATAAAATGAATTTGTTAAGATTAGTTAGTTTCTTTGTCAATTAGTTTAGATTTTTTATTGCACTGTATCTCTAGAAATATGACATTTATGATAAAAAGTAAAAAAAGTAAAAATGTTTAAATTAATTTTGGGACAAGTTGATTTTACTAATGTTAAGTCACCATCTATAATTCCTCATTATAAGAAATGCGAGGCTATTTGGATTTATATTAATCACCTTGACTTGAATCAAGAAAAGGGATTTGAGATTAGTCCTACCTGGAATTATTTGTTTTCGTCATTAAATTCTCACCCGGTCAGTCCCACCTGTTTTTTGTTCTACATAGGTATACATACTCAAACAAGGTATTCAGTCGTTGGAGTTTTCTGCCTTAAGAATGTTTCATGTAATGGCGAGCGAAACGATGACAATAACCAATAAAATTACACGACCCGAATGCGTACATTCTAAATTACATATAATCATGTTTTCAAAATAGTATCAAGTAACTTTTACACATTTTATTTGTTTAAGAAATGCACATATAAAACTTTACAATGTTTCAATTTATAAATATGCAATAAATTTAAAGAAAAAAGATAACACTACTTAAAATATTGTTTATAAACACCACAGTTAAACTGCGATTATTTTTAATATAAATTTTCTGAAAAATCACAGTTTAAATACAGGTTACTTATTATTTTTTATTTAACAAATCATAATAGATATGAAGTCCGATGATATTTTACCACCATTTTTAGGTATGCTAAAAAATGTTTATAAAACTAATATAAGTTTTTAGTTATATTGAAGTCAGTGCCGGATTACCGGATAGGCAAAGTAGGCAGAGGCCTATGATAAAGGAACAAAATAAAATTGTTATAATTTCCATAACATTAATAATTGTTAATGTAAAATTATTGTGGTTGATTAAATTAAACACATGTTAGGATTTAATTTGTGAGGCAAAGTCTAAAATTTACATTGCCTAAGGACCTCCACTGGGTTATTCCGGCACTGATTGAAGATGTTCAAATTCTTATTTACTAACTAATCTCACAATGGAAAATGTATAATTACATATAAAGATTGCAAGTACAAATATGGTATTCCATAAATATAAATGCATATTAGAAAATCTCTTTTATATAGAAGCTAATTTAAGAAGCCAAAAGTTTTCGCAAGTGCAAATAGTATAAGTATTTTACAGATAGTGTATCACAGAACTATTTATGTATCAAATACGTTTAAATAGTGCATCATAAATATATTTAACACACATTATAATTAATTTGTGCTACCTACTATCAACAATGCTAGTACATCAAATTTACTTACATTAATAAATGTTATATTTTTTTTACACACAAGTGAAAAATTATATTTTTATAATTTCATAACAAATTTATTAAAAAAGTATAACTATTGTTAACAAAATGCAGGGGCGGACTGGCCATCTAGTAGTTCTGAGAAATAGCAAATATGCCAGTGTTTTCTTAAGAATTTTAATATCCCACGTTAAATAGTAAAAATGGTCCGGTGGTCCTAAAAATGTCTATTCAGTCCGCCCCTGAAAATAGATCTCAAACCTATAAACACTTTCACATGCATTACTTCTTATTATAATAAATAAAGAGATTCATGTTAACATTAAAATTAAAATATGTCCTAGTGGCAAGAAAAGCTGTGTGATTTCACTCGTGCTTTCAATTTGTTTACACTCCAATTTAGCCATTTTATTTCACACTTATAATAAATTTAACTCGTAGTGCTCAAGACTTTAAAGCCTAATGCTCCAAACCTTTTTTTTACCAAAGTTGTGTAAAGACTATTGAACGTTTTTGAAGAGTAACCTGACGTGAAACATATGTTTGCTTATAAAGTTATTTTTTTAATAAGATATTCTTTTAAAAACCTTTAAAGTAAAAAGTTTGCCAATCTACACGTATTATAAAATGACGTTAGGTGAAATAAACCGAAAATTATTTGAAACTTGATTCGTTCAAACTCATTTATTATTAAATATTGAATTGGAGCTAAAACTATTAAAAAAGTTATAACATGCTGATTGAATGTCGTAAGTAAAATTATATTCACCAAAATTAATAACCATACAGATATTCAGAGATGGACCGATAGGTGAGGCGGCGAGGCAATTGCTTAGGCGTCAAACAAAATAGATGGCAAAAAGTAAAAAGGTATGAAATGTACTCTTATTCAGATTATCTCGCTTTAATCGTATTTACCACCAACTTTAAAACATGTCAGACACCACAAGCAAACAGGCATTTTTGACTTTGCGACCCCCCATTTGCTTAAGGATCTTCACAGATGCGCAAGAAGCTAGTGTTTGAGGCCACAGACTCCCATAAAACTACTTTTAATGAAAGCTTTGTACTCTACCGAAAAAAAGAAAAGCCACTGACAAGTAATTTTCTTGAAAACAAATAATTTTGTTTAAAATTGCTGATTCTGATCAAATTTGTATGATTTTCCTTAAAATTTAGATGTTTTTGTTTTAAACTGTAATGGTTTTATTAAAATTTGAGTAATTTTCCCTAAAATATAAATGGGAGTAATTGTTGCAACTTTTGTTGATATTTTAATTTTGGTTAAAATTACGATTTTTATCAAATTTGGGCGATCATCAAAATTGTGATGATTTTAATTCAAATTGCTATGATTTTGCTCATATTTAAAAAAATTTAAAATAGCATTGATTTTGTTCAAATTCAAAAGGTTTTTGTTAAAACTTCTGTAATTTTAGTGTAAATTGCCATGATTTTGATGAATTTTTATCAAAATTTTAATATTTTGGTATATATGGGGCGATTTTGGTCAAAATTAATATGACGTTATTATATTATTGTTAAAATTTAGATGATTTTACTTTATGTTGCAATGATTTTGATCAAATTTCAGCAAATTTCTTCTCTTTGAAGATTTTTTCTCAAATTAGGAAGATTTTCTTTAAAAATCATAAGCATTTTGTTATAGTTGGGCGATTTTCGTCAAAATTTTGGGAAAAATTACGAGTAAATTTGATTGATTTTCATCTAAATTAATTATTCTGCTTAAACATAGAAAATTTTCGTAGAAATTTAAACGATTTTAATCAAAATTTCAATGATTTTTGTCAAATTTATGAGGTTTTACTGTAAAGTGAGTTGATTTTGTTTAATATCTAATCAATTTTTATCAAAACTTTTATGTTTTTGTCACAATTTGCACAAAACTTTTGTGCAATATTCTTTAAAATTTGAATGAATTTGGTCAAATTTAAACACTTTTTATCAAAATTTTAAAAAAAGTGGTTTTCGTCAAATTTAAATAATTTTAATCAAAATTCAGATGATGTAATTAGTAAATAATTAATACTTTACTTTAAATATAATAAAAAGAATAGGGGAAAAATTAACTTGTTTTTTACCAAGTGATAAATCCGCCACTGGACACCCCTTTATTCTTATTACGGTTTAACGCGTAACGACACATTATGTAGTATAGTCCTTCTAATTTTTTTTAAATGATATGAATGCACAAGTTAGAAAAACTTAATATATTTACTAAAAATATCTGCAAAGAAACATGTCGTAATAATGGGGCAGAACGAATAGCTTTCTAAAGTTGTCAGGACAAAATTTCAGGGGCTCAATATTTTAAAATTTGACAATCTCATAACCCGTGTAATATTGCCTATTTGCTTTTTAAATAATATTCTATTACCTATATATAACATAAAGCGCACTTTTCTGACTTAAGTTGCCTGCGGCCCCTACCTAGCTCTTACGGTCAGACTGCCCCTGTAATGCGTATGCCTGTACAAGTTGTAAATATATAATATTCTTATTAATTTTTGTTTGTTGTAAAGTTTTTAAAAGAACACAATGTTCATGTCTTTATATTATAATATAATAAGCTTTCATAAAGAAAAAAAGATCACTGCGAGTTAAGTTGAGATTAATTAAAAATTGTTTTTTAAATAATTTTAAAATAAATCACAAATCAGATGAAATATTTCTACTATACATACGTTATAGGCTATAGGGCATGTCTTTATAAACACCACATTAATTTTTAACCATATACATACTATATTTTTCTCTAAAACATTTTATTTTATAGTATGTTGTTTAAAATCTCCATTAACAAAATAGTTCTGGAAAAATACAATAATTGCAGCCTATTTTGTCCACTCTAAATATATAAGTCAATAAACCCAATATTTTAATATTATTAGTTTGATTAGGCTACAAAAATTATATTTTTTAGTATATAAGGCAGAATATAATTTAATTTCTAATTAATCTGTTATTGTTCACTATTCGGATGATAATATTTTTTTCGGACTTTTCTATATTATGTACTCAGTATATTGTTGTACGCTAATTCGCTACTTTTACTCTAAATAACTTTATGTGGAACATATTATTGATCCCTTAATTAAATTACCATTTTGAACAATCATTTAAAGTATGAAGTCCAGTCTAACAAAACAAAAATGTTGATAATTTATGCCCATATTTAAAACTGATCTTAAATATTCGGATTAAATTTTGAGTCAAAACGGCACGCGCAAAGCATTTCAGCATTTGCGCAAATTTGTATTTTAAAAATGGTTGACCTAATGATCCATAAGTTGAAGCGAAGCAACCATAAAACATTTGTTTGTTTATTGAAATTATACTACATCTTCAGGCAGTGACAACAGTCAAAAATGATCTAAAATATAATTACGCAAATTCAAAGATATTTCAAAAATATAATTATTTTATTTTAAATATTTGGTTTTTATTCGCAATCTATGGAATAAATCAGAAATGTACAGTTACAGTACAGAGTAGGAGAGGATATCGCCGGCATAAAATGTATGAAACAAAGAAAACCACCCGATTGTGACTTTACAAAAAAAATCTGCCCCAGCACGAGCCAATCTAATTGTCGCCGCCCGCGCAAGTGGTCAAACTATTTAAAAACTCGAACTACAGCCCAACAGTAACCTAACCAATAATATTGTTAATATAATATTAGATATTCGAAACAGCTAGCTTAAATAAATCGCAGTCGGATCAGATGATCTCCACTTGGGTTTCGTTCAATTTAATTATAATAGCTAACATATATTCATATTTATATGACATATTTGCCACACATTTTAGAGCTTTATATGTTATTTCATAACTTCATATAAAAAAGAATATATGTACAAACTTTGGTACAAATAAAACATTATTTTACACAGGTCTTTTATTGGTGTAAATTGTGAAATTTATGCATACTTTGTTGACTACCAGAAAGCATTTAAGAGAATCCATCACTTCAAATGGTGATTTAAATAGGAATAAAACTGTAATTAAAAAGCGCTTCACCAAGTTGAATTCAGCAAGGCATCAGAGTGTTACATATTATTATCCATATTTTTATGTACAGTAACTTAAATAGCTAGCCAACAAGCAGCAACGGTGCTAGACATTTGGCTGCCACAGACAAGGTACTTTTCTGCCGCCCTACCGGAAAGAAAGATTTGAAAAAAATGCATAACATATTGCAATTTTAAAGGCGGCTGTCTGCCTAACCCATGCTTAAAGCCGGCACTGCATACAACGGCGGATTTTTCAACGAATCTGGTCTGCTGAATTGAATCGAAGATTTGATACGCGGACTTGGTTCTTCGTTGGCCAATAACGTTAAAATAAAAATCCGCCTTCTTTTGGTCCGCTGGCGGATCAGATCCGTTCTTAAATTATAGCGTTTTTGGTGTCGGGCAGTCTTGAAAGAGCAGCGGATTTTATATAAGCGAAAAATAAGATATTTTGTTAAGGTCAGCAGATTTTAGTGTTATTACATCATCATGACATATATAAAAAGAAGCAGGAGGAAATGAGAAAAAATGCATTGCTGGAATGAAAGATTCTTTACAAAAAGAAGTTACAATAAAAGATCCAAACGATCTTAATAATTATAGGAATAGTTTTTGGGTACTAGCGGATCAAATTCAATGGACTTAGTCCGCGGACCAAGTGCGTCAAATCTGGTCCGCTAAAGTGCCTCTATGAAGAGAATATGCTCCGCTAAAGTGCCTGTATGAAGGGTATATGGTCCGCTTCTACCACTAACGCACTGACTTTTTTGGCGGACCAGATCCGCTAATAATCCAATCATGTATGGCTAGCTATTGGTGAAATGGTATGTTGGTTAAAGTAGGGATGTTCCAAGTTGAAAAATACTTTCTAGATTTTTTTTTTTTCAATGTGAATATGTCAAGAGAACACGTTAAGGCTACTGTCAACAAAAATACTTTTTTTTACTCCATTACGTTTATCATTTATTCATGGTTTGTGAGACTGAACTGTGAACTGTAAGAAATGTAGAAAAAAAATATAAAAATTTGATGAGACTTACAAATTAATTTATTAATTTAGGCATGGATCAATCACAAAAATTAAAGAATTTGGTTGATTTAATCAAGGCGTCAGCCTCATTTTCTTGCTAGTTGCATGAATATAGGTTATTTATTCATGTAAAAATGATTTTATGTAAATGAAGAGATTACTCAGATTATTGTATGGTAATTCCTTCCTCTGTGCAGTCTCCATTTACACAAATTCACTTCAAATTTACATTACCTTCTACATATTAAAAAACCGTTGGGTAAAACTAATATACCTTATATAACATATATAAGATAAAATATGGATCTCTACTTAAAGTTTTCCATAGCTCCATTTACGCAGCTTTCATTTATGTGCTATTTTTGTGGAATTAATTTCTCGCACTCTGAGAGAAGTGGAGGCAGACTTGTGAATAGAGAGCGATATTAAGCATAGCGCTAGTCTTTACAGGTAATCAAAACATGCTTCAATGAGGTTGCCCATAGCAGGGAAAAGTATTCATTAAATCAAAAGAATTACAAAATAATCTCAAAAAATGTAGTACAATTAAAAAACAAGATCATTATTCCTTAAAATGACACCATTAAATAGCAGAAAGTTGAAGTTGTACATCAAAAGAAGATTTCTGTGATGTTATATGTTTTCTATGTTATTGTATGGGTGGAAACATCGACTATAAAAGGGGCTTTTATTAAAAAATTGTTTGCATTTCTTCCATGAACTTATTATAAATATAAAATCAAAGAATGAACAAAGTACTTAGAGCAGGAAATTTATCCTTTGTTGTTATATTTCAGTATTGAAAGTCTACAAAGTTCTGGTACTCGTCATTGTCTACTAAAAAGTGGCCATACATGGTTAGGTCTTGAATTAAAAAATCTTAAGAACTTTATAAGTAGAACATGTGACAAATCGGTACAACAAAGAATGAAACTTTAAGGAATAAAAAAAAATTTTTAAATGTCATAATGCAGAGTGCATTCCGTTTTTAGGAAACTAGGCGATCGCTGTTGGATGACAAATATGACTTTTTTCATGTATGATAGGACTTCTGTGCAGCAGTCAACAAATTAAGCTTCAATTTCTTGATGATTCATTTTCATGGTACATTGCTACATCCAAGAAATTTTTGTTTAAATTTTCTTTGATTTTTTTTTTATAATTTAAAACTTATTTAGATGTTTTGGTATTTTTGAAAACCCAATGAATTTATGTGTGATATTAAATAATGTGGAGAGTAACTTAATGAACTTATTAAATAGGTATCTATGTGAAGTAATACAGTACCAAAATCTCGATTACTACTTATTGATGAAGAAAAACCAGAAAAACAAATTAATGAAAGCATAAAATTTTTCTAAATATATAACCTGATGATTAATCATCATAAAATAAATATTTATCCAGCCTGTAAAGGTAAACATATTGTTTACTTAAGTTAACAACCATGGGCTGCAATTAAGGCTTAAAAAGTAAAGCTTATAGGAGTATAATTTTTTTTAGGCGACAAAAGGAATTATTAATATAATTTTGATTTGGTTTTAGATTGACACAGATATCTTACCAAAAAGCAAACCTAAAATTATTATAAGTTACTCAAACCATTACCCTACAAAATGCGGCCATATTTTTGATAAAAAAATGGTACTTAAGTTTATGGTCATTTATGGTCGTTTTTATCAGTCGCCCAAAAAATATATTTTATTGACTTTAAATTTCAAAAATATCAAACGTAGAATCTACAACATAACCTATTTAAATTTAGTTAGTAAAGCATAATAGAACATATATTAGTATTTAGTTTTGTTAGACTGGTTACACACATCATAGTAATATTTTGAAATAAATATTTCAAAGTCAATATTTTATCTTAATTTATTTACCTCTTAGTTTCACAACCTAGTAATGTTCTAAATAAAATAAAACAATTAAGTAAATATAAAAGAATTGTCATTGTGCATAACTTAAAACAATTGCGTTTTGTGTAAAATCAACATAAATAAAAAAGGCAATAAATAATAATTTCTCCAGAATACTAATAGTCTAAAAATAAATAATTACTTTAAAATGGCATAAAATCCAATTAGCTGCAAAACATAAACCCAATAAAATGTGCAAATAATAAGGTGTCAATTTTTAATAACAAAACAAAATTTATAAGTTAATACTTCTCCATTTACTCATTTATAGCTTATATAAATTTGTGTTTGGTAGCAACCTACAAGCATAGAGTAATTTATGATCATATCGTGTTTCCAATTTTTCAGATCAAGAGGATATTGCACATTCTAATGGGGGCCACAGCTAAAGGGGGGCAAGGAACGGGGAGCAGCTAATCGCGGCGGGTTTTCGCCCCAGGCCCCCTCCGCCGTCATACATACTCCAATGGTGATCTTTTACCCTTGCCGCGTTGTTCCAAAACCCTTTCAAATAATTTTTTAAATTCTGATATCACCCAAACTGACGAAGTTAATGTTGTAAGAAATAGCATATCTAAAAATAATATTTTAACATTTAATTATACAATAATAAAAATGTACTGACCCCAGCAAGTTAAAGCTTCAGTCTGAAAAACTCTTTGTAATGGTGGAAAATATACTACTAGTAGTTGCCCCAACACAGATAATGTAACGGCTATAAGGAACATTTTATTTGAGAAAAATCCAATGGAGAATATGCTTTTTGTTTGAGATCTGCAGGATAAAGCATTCCACATATCAAAAAATACAAAACATGTAAATGTCATTGTGGTGTCTCTTGCAGTTATTCCTGCAGAGCTCATCTAAAAAAAAATTATAAATTAATCTTAATTTATTTATTATCAAATTATATTTGTTACCTCTTTCTTAAAAACCCACAATGTTCCAGCAATAATTACAATAGCTGATAAGAAAACATTTATAATCAGTTTTCGAGTAATCATTGGCTCTTTAGTATTCCTTGGTTTCTGTCTAACTACATCTTTTTCAACCGGTTCTACTCCTAAACTTTGTGCTGGTGGTCCATCCATTATTATATTTATCCACAAAATCTATGAATTCAAGTGAATTAATATAAAAAATATTTTATTAATTAGAATATATACAGCGAGTACACAAATGCGGAATTATATTTCATGTGGTATCTGTTGACAAATTTAAACTTTGTCATCATGTCTAGAAATAGATAACTTACTGTTATGCTTTATCAAGACACAGTATTTTGTATGATCACTTAGTCGGACCTTACACGTTCAATCTGGCATCAGTTCAATCCATGATCTTGATCATGAATGGATTGATGTCAGATTGATGGATTGACGGAGGGTATTACACTTTCAATCAATATTCAATCAGTCTTTACTTTGAAACCGTTCATATAGCA
>JARJDX010076596.1:0-11088 GCA_030264735.1 Gymnusa sp. GC000175
AAGTAGCAAGAGAAACAGCAGGTCCTTCCGTGGTCTTATCATTCCTTATAGCTGCAGTGGCTTCAACTTTTGCAGGTAAAATTTGTGATCATACTCTCCGTTATTTTAATAACTGATTTAATATTGATCAGAAAAATATTTCGTAAAGATCATTTTGCAGCCAAAACAATTAACTAAAATCTTTTTTAAAGCGATTTAAAGTCTGGAAAAATCCCTAATAATAATTTTTCAATCTAATAATTCATTCTGCTTAACTGTTTTTTTCGTAGAAAACTTACAATAATATTTAATTTCTCTTTAAAGGTCTGTGTTATGCGGAATTCGGCGCTAGAACTCCCAGAGCTGGTTCAGCATATATCTACAGTTATGTTTGCGTTGGTGAATTTATAGCTTTTGTAATTGGTTGGAACCTTATATTGGAATATATTATAGGTAATTTAATAATATAATATTTTGAAGAAAATTTGAATCAGCAAATCACTTTTAGGCTCAGCAAGTGTTGCCAGAGGAATGAGTCTTTATATCGATGCTTTGGTAAATAATACGCTGAAAGATACTTTTATTGAAATCGCACCTATAAAAGTAAATTTTCTGTCACCTTATTTTGACTTTTTGGCGTTTTTAATACCAGTAGTTTTATCAAGTACGTATTTTATTAATCAGCGTAATATTTGGTTTACACGGGTCAAGTGTAATATGGTAAAGTTGAGAAGAAAATATTCTTCTTGCATTTTGTAAACAGTTCAATCAAGTACCCGGTCCTTCTCTACTGAACCACGTTTGCTCAAGCTGTATTTGAGTCAAGTCAAGTAAAATCAAACCACACGCAAGTTATTTAACACGTGTAAACCAGGCTCAATTCAATTCTCCAATTATTATTTTGACTTAAAATAATATGCTAAATCTTTTTTAGTTGGACTTGCTTTTGGAATGAAAGAAAGCAGTAAAGTAAATAACGTTTTTACCGTTTTGAATATTGTTGTTGTTTTATTTGTTATAATTGCAGGATCTACTAAAGGTATTAAAATGTATTTCCCTAAGACCTCCTTCACACGTAGATTCTGTATGCGAGATTCGGAATCGTGGCTCCAAAATGTCAGTGTAAAAGATTCCATAATAACGTGCATTTACACTACGTACAACATTTCGCGAGAATAATTTGCCCGAAGGCTTACACAGAGCTGCACGAAACGAAAGAAGCGAGTCTCTTTGACGCGCGCTCAATAACGGGCTTATTGAGGTTCGCCGCACAACTGTGAACAAAGTTTCGGGGTTGGAGCTACTTTTAAGTGACTAGCGAGTCTTGGCTCACGAAATAGTTGGACGAGTATGTTGCGCGTAGTGTAAACACACCTTTATTAAGCCAAATCTGAGATACGGGAAGTTTGCATTCAGAATCTACGTGTGAAGAGGGTCGTTTTAACAATTATTAGCTTAAAATGCGATATTTTAGCCGACGTAAAAAATTGGAACCTTTCGCCTAATAACATACCCGATGCTGGTAGTGGAGGTTTTTTTCCGTTTGGAATTGAAGGCATGATTAAAGGTGCGGCTACTTGTTTTTATGGTTTCGTAGGTTTTGATTGCATTGCGACGACCGGAGAAGAGGTTAAAAATCCTCAAAAAGCCATCCCAATTGCAATTGTTTTATCTTTATTAATTGTTTTTTTGGCGTATTTTGGAACCGCAACTGTTGTTACGTTGATGGTACCTTATTACTTACAGGTAATTATAGCGAATAACCGTTTAAAGAACAATCTGGACCAGGGCTGCTGCCCTACCAAGCGGTCGAGATTTACCACTGGATCGCGGCGTAATATAAAGTGTACACGATTTACATTGATCAATTAATTTTTTTGTTCTCCTTATCAATATGGCGTACCCGAATCACACAAATTCTGATATATCTGCACCTACCAATTTAAACAAGTCAACACAAATATTTCGTAGCCCCAAAAATACATTGATCGATGTATACATAGTAGATCTTTACATTTTCTTCCATCCATTTACTTTCAAATAATTTCAAACAACATTCGAACATTTTGTAAATGGTCAAAAGTCAAGATTTTAAAAATCAAGAATCTTAAATTACATTATTACATCACTAAGCTAATTATTTGTCAGAAAAAACTTCAAAAACGTGTGTATAAGAGTTGTGGAATTCTACAAATAATGTTTCCACTGTACTTAAAATATTCAAAACATGTTTGTTGCTTGATTGCATAAACAAAAAACTGGGTGGTTGTCTGAATAAATATGATCTTTCCACTAATTTAAATGAAAATACTCATTTTAAGGATGTGAATTCTCCAATACCTCATGCCTTTGATGAATTTGGTTGGACTGCAGCTAAATGGATTGTGACTATAGGCGGAATCTTTGCACTTTGTGCAAGGTAAATTATATTTTTGTTAATTAAAACTGCAGTCGAACTCGATTATCGCTCGCTTTCAACAAATGCATGGTTCTACAATGGAACTTATCGTATTAAAACCGGTTTAACGTATTAGCCGGTAGTTATCCTATCAAAATTGGAGTAATCGTATCGAAACAGGTAGAAATAGTTTGCAAACTTGTAGTTATCGTATCTAAACCGATAATTATCGTTCGAAACAGCAATTATCGTACGCAAACTGGTAGTTATCGTATGGAAACCGGTGGTTAGAGTATGCAAATTGATATTTATCGAATGCAAACCGGCAATTGTTGTCTCTAAACCGGTATTTATCTTATCGAAACCGATTTCGATACAATAAGTTTCTTTTTAGAACTCTCCATTTCACGGTAGTAAAAAATTCATAAATTCTACTAGCACCTCTAGCAAGTGAAAATAAACATAAAACCGCAAAAATCATCCGAAGTGCAAATATTCTAAAATAAAATCTGAATCCTCCTGAAGTGCTTCCTTTCCCTTCCATTTAGTTCTTCCTTTCTTTTGTTCTTCTTTCTTTTACGACATTTTTCTTTTTCTGTGTGTCTTCCGCATTTTTTATTTTTCTTTTCGAATATTTTTCTTTCTCTGTATGTCTTTCTTACTTTTAGTTCCTTCTTCATTTTCTTTCTTTCTTTTCTCTTTACGTTATTCTTTCTTTCTTCTTTTTACGTTCTCCTTTTCCTTTTTTCCTTTGTTTCTTTTTTCAATTTCACATTTTTCCTTCTCATTTAAAGAAGCTTTTTTATTAGCACTTTACTTGGTTTACTCAAAAATCCACTCATTTCGTAACCTTGATAATGCTCCTTGCAATGAACAGCAAAACGTTGGCAATAACAAATAAATCCAAAAGTACCAAAATTTAAAATGATTTAACTTGCATAAACTTACCAAGTCATAAATGCTTGCATATTCCTATTTTTTAATCATTTATTAGATTGAAATAATTATTTTATCTAGTTTATTTGGAGCAATGTTTCCCCTACCAAGAATCATTTACGCCATGGCGTCCGATGGACTAGTTTTTAAATTTTTGGGTCGCGTAAGTGCAAGATTTTCAACGCCAGTTACCGGTACCCTTTTGGCAGGTTTATTTACAGGTAAAAATAAAAAATAAATGTAAAAATTAGCTTCGTCTTGTAGTTATTGTAATAAAATGGCTAATCGACTTAGTGCATGTGGCTTTTAACTAATTTTTAAATACTTTAAAATGTAGGATTAATGGCAGCGATTTTTGAGCAAGGCCAACTAGTTGATATGATGTCAATTGGAACTCTTCTAGCATATACTATTGTAGCAGCTTGTGTTTTACTCCTTCGGTAAGAATTGATTAATAAATCATTGCGTTATGTAACGAGTCATCGTAAAAGGTTAATAACCACGTGACTGCGTAGGTAGGTAAACCAACGACATTTGGTATTTCAATCAGATGCAAACAATCACATGTTTAAGTATTTTAATCGTTATGAATGACAACAATTTGCGTTTTACCAGTGTTATTAGTGTTATACTGTGGCGCCAATGGTTAAGTTAGCAGTCTTGCCAACTAGTGCCAGTTGACTATAAGGTCATGTGGTTATCACTCTTTACTGATTTTTCTGTATATGCTTTAATTTATTTTTAAACTGCTTACTATTACACAATTGTAAAATATTGTTTTATGTTGTGTTTTGGTTTTGTTTTATGTTGTGTTTTGTTTTGTTTTTTCTGCTCATTTTATTTGCATAGATATTCTGTTGACCAGGAAAACTCTTTGCTTCTACAATCTGACTTTAATTCTTCTTGTGACACGTAAGTTTGATTACTATCAAGCGTCTTTTGTATTCTCTAGTGCAGAAAAAAATTAGAACAGTGATTCTGAAACTGTGGTCCACAGACCCGGGGGATCTGTATCGAGTTGCTTCGCCAATCACAGGTTGAAAACTCTTGATCTATGAGATCCTTCTGCTTACAAAGTTTTGAACTCACTGTTCTAAAAGAATTTTAAGTCCCTGAGCCTTTCAAAACTTGAAAAAAAAATAGAAAGGTTTCATGATTTGAAATTTTTTAGATTACTTTAAGATTCTTAAAAAATCAATAAATGATCGACATGAAATATGAAAGTTTTTTACGATTTTAATTTTTCTCATTCAGGTATTCAGACAGTTGCGATTTTAATCCTACAAATGAAAGTGAAGTAGACTCTTCAACTGAAGATCGTCCAAAATTTAACAAAATATTTAATTTTGGTCAAAATTCGCGACCGACTAATTTTTCGGAAAGTCTTGTTTCTTTTGGAGTATTTTTATATTGTAAGTATAGCACTATTTATCATTTGCACTGCGTTCAGCACCAGATAATTTTTGAGGTTCGGGTTGGAACTTTTTAAATTCGAATTAAAATGTTTGAAAAATTTCTTTAAAATTGAAAACAATAGACTGATATTTACCTCCAATTTTCAAAGAAAAGCATAATGGTTATTTTTTAGGTGTGTTATGCGTCCTTTTATGTTTATGTGCAATCTATTTCGCCAAAGCCATATCAAGAGGTTCAATTTATGCTATTGTATTAACTTCTGTGATTGGGTTACTTATGATCATCACCTTAATGTCGATTGGAAGTCAACCACTATCGACTAGGACTTTAACGTTTAAAGCAAGTAAAATTTTTTTATACTTTAATAAAGAGACACGCGGTTATTACCGAGTCTACACAAACCGCTCAATGCCTTTCTAATTAATGGATTTTTAACACGGAGCACGCGTAAACAGATGCATGTGAACAGCGATAATACATGGCCGTTAGTCGACATTTTTTACATCAAACTTGTTTTTAAAGTGCTTCTAATTATCACAAAGTGACCCATTACTGTACTCTATCGAGATGTTCACGTGCAGATCACGCGTTAGACATTGTTTACGCGCGCTCCGTATTGAAGCTGAATGAAGTACAATAATCAATTTTGCCATCAGGTACCGTTAGTTCCTTTAATACCTGCGCTAAGTATTTTAATTAACATTTATTTAATGTTATCTCTGGACGTTAATACTTGGATTCGGTTTGGCGTATGGATGGCCGTTGGTAAGTAAATAACGAACAAGCATTTTGTAATTAACTGCATGTTGCATGAATTTCTTTAGGCTTACCTATTTACTTCTCTTCTGCACAATATTATAAAGATGCACCTCATAGAGTAGCTTTTAATACTAACGCCATCGATGAGAATTCAAAAAAATATATTTATTTTGGAAAAAAATCAAAAAATAATTTCGGAGATAAATCAAACAATTATATTAATTTTGGATACGAAAACGATAAGAGGGGCAGTAATTCGGCCTATTTTGAAGAAAACGAAAGCAGCGATGATAAATCTGTGAAAGAATTCACGGCGGATGAAAACATTCTGGTTATTAAAGGCGTTTCAAATCATTCATCTAATTTGGGTTATGAACAAACGTCGTATCATCTTAAAAAGCCTTTTGATAACAGAAAAGTATCAATTGATACCGTTTCTAATAACTCAAATATAATCTTTGAAGAAAATGTCGTCGCTATTATACATCGGGAAGATGATCCTATTCCGGAAGAAACCGAGGAACAAATAGAAATCAAAGAATTGAAAGAAATTAGGCTGGATGCGGATGAATTTAATTTAAAGTTTGTTGCTAAGGATGAAGTAAATTGCGATAAAGAAAATGATACTAAGGTTGGCAAAAAGGAGGGACTTTTACATCTTAATAGTGTTGATGCACAGAATGGAATTGTTAATACAAGAAACGGAATCGTTTATACTGGGAAAGAGATTGTTAATATAGGAAATGGAATTCTTGATGCACGGAATGGAATTGGTGATATAGGGAAGGGAAATGATGATGCACAAAATGGAATTATTGATGAATGGAATGGAGTTGGTGATACAGGGAAGAGAATTATTAATGAACAAAATGGAGTTCATGATGCAGGAAATGGAATTGTTGATGCAGGAAGGGAAAATGTAGATATAGGAAAAGAAATTGTTATTGCAGGGAAGGGTATTGTCGAGGTTGCAAATGAAATTGTTGATGTACAGAATGAAAACGTTATTTCAGGAATTAGTAATGTACAAAACGTTGTTAATACACAAAACGAACATATAATTCCTTCACCACCACCAATCAAAGATTTTGAATTATTTAAACCAGTAAAATTGCCACGAATTAAACGAAAATCCACTTTTAACAACCCGCCACCTGTCATTCCAGATGTAGATTACATAGATGATGATAACATCGTGAATAACGATAATATAAAATTTGGTACGGACGAATTTAATAAATTCAAAAACAAGTTGGGTTTAATCGTGCTTCCTGTTAAATACCCATTTGGGATCAAAAAAAGCGCAAAAGACCAAAATAAAGCGCACGAATCTAAACAAAACGATAGTACACATGAAAACAATGAATCTGCGAATGAACATAATAAATCTTTGGATGTAAACAATGAATCTGTAGATGAGAACGAGAATGAGTTAGCTTTCAACAAGGAAGATATTAAAAAGAGATTAACAGTATTACTCGATTCATCAAGAAGAAAAAAATTTGATCCTTTAAGAAGGCAAGAAACACCAATTCATACTCATAATTCAGATGAATATAAACAAATGGAAAACACTGTAGATTTTCAAAACGCTTTGGAGAAATCCATCGACGTTTCTAGAACTAACTCTTTTACCAAAGAAAAACAAATTCATAGAAATATAATGCAAAATAGTTTTAAAAATATTCAATTAAGAAGAACTAGTTTGGAAACTTAATTTAAAAAAAATCAGATTTTAAGTCGGTCTCAATTTTACTTTTATCTTTTCACAATCGCTATAACTAAGTGCAACCGTATTTTACTTTTGGGTGTGCGCCTAAATTAAATTGACAGCTAAAGACGTATATATTATAGAATATGAAAGACCGTATGTTTATGCCTTTCATTACTAAAGGCGAACATATACGCTTAAAGTACATACATCTAAATAAATATGTGAGAGCGTATATATACGTCTGTAGCAGTCAAAGGGTTAAATACTGCTTACACAAATTATTCTCATTTTTTATCTCATTTATAATACTTTTTTCTGATATTTTAATTATTATTATTAGTTAGTACAACTAACGTTGTTGACGTAATTAAAAAAATTACTTTCAGGTTTCTCTATCTACGGATTTTATGGTCTTCCAAATACTTATAAAACGTATAGAGATTATGAGAGATTAGATTAATGTAAAATAATTTAGAAAAAAATGCGCATTTTAGTTAATTAAATGTTTATTAACGTTTCTTATTCTTTATTTATTGTTATTTTTACATGATTTGTTATGAATTTTACAGATTTTTATAATTTTCTTAACACGTTGATTACCAAGTATTACATAACTTGTTGAGACACTCTAATTGTAATGATAATTGTTCGGTTGATCTATAATACCAAGTATGAATATTAAATACTCTCATGCTAATTGCAGCTTGCCCAGTTCACCATGGCATCTAACTCATATATGCGTACAAGATTTTTATAGAGACAATTATATTGGACCGCGTCGCACTTGCCTAACTCTTTATCTTCCATCCTTGACAGTCTTCCGCGCATGTCACATGGCACGGTAAACTAGGCAAGCTGTACATGTTAACATTGTAATAAACATGTTTGTAGCTTACATTCAACTTTGAGGGAGCAACGGACTTTTGCCCAGGTTTGGTTTGGTGCTTACAATTATTGTTAACATACCATATCACAACTTAAGGCGTATATATACGCTTTTACTACGTATAGAATATTAAAGAGCGTAAGCCTTCAATTGCTAGATGCGTATATATATATATGCTTTAAGTACATATACATGAATATGTGTGAGAGTATATACGCCCTAATAGATCAAAGGGTTAAATCGAACTTAAAAACCCACTATAGCAAGCATGGGCAAAAAACGGCCCGCCATCTCTTTTTGTGCGTCCCGAAATGGTTAGATATTCCAATTTTTTGCTCCACTGATCCTTTTCAATTTCCCATCCGTTGTTTGCAGCTCCACCATTGGAATTTCCCACTGATAAATTCCAACGCACCGAATTTTTGATTTTCAATGGAGGCTATGGATCAGAAAAAAGGTTGCCCATCTTTGCACTATGGCAATCAACGTGTTAAGCATTTTTATAGTTATAAATCGTTTAATTTTAAACTACGTAATAAGTGCGTGGGGGAATTTTGCGCAATTCTTCATCATAATATAAATAGCAGGGTCCTCTCCCATGTCCTTTGGTGTTTCTTCGTTTATTCGATAAAAATTTATCATGTACCACTGGAGGTAGGTCAGGTCCCTCGTTATTGATTTGAAAATTGAAAGTCTTACAAATTAATTTCGGAGGACAAGTGCACATTGGAGGTTCACACTTTTGTGGTTCACACTTTGGTGGTTCTGAATCTTCGGGACAAATGCAGCAATTACAATTCATTTTTGTTGTGAAAATGATTTAATGACGTGATTAATTGAAAATTTTGACAGTTGAATGCCAAAATTTGTCAAAGAAATTTTATTTGAACTTCAAATATTTTTATTTTCGCGAAGAGGGAAAGTATAGTAATCGTGCAAAAAAAATGAAATTTCATTAGATGTTGACGATTTTAGGGGTAATTTTTCTTAGATTTTTAGTGGACTTTGTGATATTTTTATAATTTTAGTGAATTTTGCCTTTTTTTGTGGATTTTGTGAATATTTTTACTCCCGATTAGGGGATTAGGTAAAGTTTAGAATTCGAAAAGGAATTTAAGATCCTCTGATCAAGAATTTAGTGATTTTTCGGAAGCTTTTTGGTGAATTTAGAAGTTTTTTCGTAGATTTAATAATTTTTTTAGGTTTTTTATGTGAGGAGATTAGCAATTTTTTATGAACTACCTAATATGTTGATGGATTAATAGGTTTGTTTATTGGATTAGTATATTTTTGGTGGATTTGATGAATTTTTAATTATTAGTTATTTTTTTCTAGATTTTCGTATGATAGCAAACAAAAACGCACAACACGAAAGTAAGCGGGGAAGTCGCCTACTCATTACCGAGAATGGCATTCGAAGAATTCATTTTTTTATTGTTTTTCGACTTCTAAAGCTGAATAAATTGCAATATTAAATTATTGAATAGTAAATTTTTGATTTAATATTTTTGTAAACATTCAATGGATTCAGTAATTTTTTTGGTAAATATGTTGATTTTTTTTTAGATTTTTAGTTCATTTAACGTTTAAGTAAACGACCCTGTATATTTAACTTTATACTTTCGATAAAAACTCGTTATTGCGTTTGCGTTTATTAAGTTGCATCATTGATTCCAATAAATCAAATTTTTCTAATGTTGGTATGCGGTGTTGCCAGGTTAGGGGTTTTCCCCCCCAAATTTGGGTTTTTTTGGCCTTGGTGGGTATTTTAGGGGTTTTTATATGGTAATTTTTTTTTTAGAAACTAAGAAGTTGCGCGGTTATCTTTTATCTTTAATTTCAAGTGAAACGTGTGTCTTGTTATTAAAAAACATGTTCAGAAACACATTTATTACATATATTTTATAATTTGTGTACTATTGAGTTTGGGGGTTATTGGGTAAAGCCACCTGGCTCATTCATTTTAATAAATTGCCCACATATGTTAAAGAGGCGCAATCAGTATTAGTGTTTTTAAGAATATCTCTATGTATTTTTTAATATTTATTTGAATTTTATATGTATTTTTATTGAATAAATATATTATTATTATTAACACTGTTGGTAAGTCTTAAGACATAATAAACAACTTCACCCCATAGACCCGTCATACTGTCATACAAAACGTCATTTAGTGTCATTCAAAACCAGTAAGGTTAATATCAGTTAATATTTTCTCTTCTTCGGCTAAATAAAGTGCAATAATAAATCAGTGTTAGTGCAATGGCAGATCCTAAATACGCAGACCTGCCAGGAATTGTAAGTAATAGAATTTTATTCAAGTTGGGAACATACAAAAATTGCCAAAAAAGTATGCAAATGTTATTTACATATATGTGCATGTTAAACTAAAAAAACGTAATAAAACCACATTAAAGAGAAGCCCATTGATTTACTTCATGTGTACCAATGCCAGCACAACTTCATATTATTAATAATTTTAATTATAGGCCCGTGATGAACCTGACATATACGAAACCAACGATCTCCCCGAATCGGACCAAACCTCTGATTTTTGTGAAGACACCACCGATTGCATAGAACGCATTCACGTATCAGTAGACGATGCGTTCAATAAATTTAAAGGCAAAACTATAGAAGCTATAAAAGTTGACTTTTCCGATCGCATAAGTAAACGTATAAGAACCGGTTACGATCTTCGCTCTGGAGAATGGGAGTTGGTCGGACAAGGTGAAAAGGAAACTCCTTTACAAAAGTATCAACGTTTACAATGTGAAATGAAGGAGTTGCTCGAGGAAGTTAAAGTACTTAAGGAGGAAAAAAAAGAAGATGTGAATCATTTAGTTAGTGGCGAACAAGTGGAGTTAGCATTGAAGAAATTGGCAGATTTGAAATTGGTTGAAACGTTGGGGCAAGATGTTGTTTCTAGTATTATGGATCCGCAAGGAGCGCAAATTAAGTAATAAAAATTTTACCAATTTTCAGTTACAGGCGTTTTAA
>JARJDX010076600.1:0-13806 GCA_030264735.1 Gymnusa sp. GC000175
ACCTATGTATCCCAAAAAAATAAGATTTTGTAACTATATAAACAGGATGGATTCCAGGACATTTGATCGCCGGCTATTTGCCCGTCGGACAATTGGTCAACTGACATTTGACCGTCCGGATATTTAACCAGCCAACATTTGACCTAACGGTTAATTGCTGGCTGCGGATCATTGCAAATATGAATTATTACTGAATTCTAATATTATTTCATCATGTTTAATCTTGTATCTGTTGTGCCCAGTAGCTAAGTATCCAAACGACAAAGCTGATTGTTCAGTGTTACGTTTCTCAGTCAGTCATCATTCGCACATTCGATTTTGCAAATTCCAGAGCTATCAAGTGGATGATTACGATATTTTGGATTCCCTGGTAATTTTTTTAATTTTGTATTGGTAGCAAAAACTGTGTTAATATTAAATTTAGAGCACATGGAAAAGATGGATCGATACCCTTCCTCTGTATACTAATAAAATGAAATTTTACTGACATATAATCATATAAAATCTTTAGAAAATCTACACATACATTCATGTTTTCCTCAAAAATACAATTTTCCAGTAATATTTTACGTTGGCGATCAAAATGCTTAAATGTCCGCACGGTCAAATAGCCGGAGACCAAATGTCTGTTGGACAAACGCTGACGATTAAATGTCTGGTTAACATACCGGGTGCGGCATTGAACAACTAAACAACGCGTTTGTGTCTTACTTTTGAATACTTTACCATTTTACAGAAAGGTTAAGATTTCCCGATTTAATACAAAAATCTTTCAAGCAATAGTTATTCGTCATATGGGCTGTAGATTTTTGATTTTTAGCAATATCAGCGAAAATTTTACGTTTTTCTTGACAGAAACCAAATGGTAAACCCGACGTCACTTTCTATTTTTTCTATTAGTCTATTGTAATTAGCTGTTCTCTTAGCTTTTCTAATACTAATGGGATGTTATAGCTTGTAGTCGGATGGGTTTTTGCCTTAGTTTACTAGCTCCAAGATTTAAACATGCCTCGCCACCTTTATCCTCAGTAAAGTGCCTTTTTTCGCATTTGATTTATGGTCCTTAATCTAACATTTGAACATTCTTTCCCTTTTAATTTTAAATTTTAGTGAGTAAGCCAACTCTACACGTTACCTTGAAATTTTCCAGGCAAACAGACGCTTTATAAAACTTATTCGTTGTTACGAGGATATATCTTTTTATTTTTTTCCTATTTAGCTTAGAACCTGACTTTAAGTTCTTTTTCTTTTTACTAATTTAGTGTTCTTGACCCTAAACATATTTGTTCGCGTTTGTTATGGCTCCGCAATCTTGAAAAGTGGTTTAATTGTACCACAAACCAACTTTTTGCAACGGCAATGGACAGGGTTGAGATTATCATGATGATCGCTAAACTTCAGAAGTTGATGCCAAGTCTAGAAGAAAAAGATAATAAATAATCTGAGAGGTATTTCAACTCAACATATTCATGGTTAAATATCTTCTTTTTGGCCTGCTGCCAAATCCATTTGTGAAAGAAAGCCTCTTCCAGTTCATTCCACGTCTGTCTGGTCTGTTTTATTTTATCCAGTTATTCTCCACGGTGAGTGCAATGTCCCCCGCCATCATTTTGGAAGTCTTCCTGTACTTCTCTCTTTCACGTTGGGTCTCCATATTATTACTTGGTTGGTCCACCTATTTGGGTTTTGTCAGGTCACATGTTCCTCCCATCACCATTTAAGTTATGTACGGGTTGCCACGTTCGTTACCTTACTGTCACTCGGGATAATTCCTAAATGGTTCTTTTCATCGCTCTCTGGGTGGTTCTTATCCTATTTATTTTTTTCTTTTAGTTCATATGGTATTATTCTCTGTAGTCCGTATGGTGTGACTTAGGGAAACCACGTTTCGTTTGAAGTTTCAAGGAATATTTGTGTTTCGGAGAAAAAATTCTAACCCATGCCAATGCCTTATGACTCTTTGTAAAGTTATTTTATGATTGTTCTAATATCTTCGACCACATTACTTATTAAAATGATATTATCCGCAAATGGAAGATAATTAAAGCGGAATTCATCGATGTTGATTTCCATCCTAAAGTTGTAAAAACAAATTCTAGCGCACAGATAAATAGTTTTGAGAATATTTGGTCCTAGGACCAACCCCTCTTTCCACTGGGATTGTTTTTGATCATATCCTTTTTGATCTTGCTCTGGAGCGTTGCATTCCTATAGATATTGCCTATTGTTTTTAAATATTTGGAATCCAGTGTTATTAAGATTACCCACGTTTCCACGGCATAAAATCTTTTGTGGTAGTTGAATTGTAATGGCATGTTATATTTCGTGTTGCTTTCGATAATAATGGCTTAAATATAGTCGATTGTACTGAATGCATTTCTGTAGTTATTTTGCATAATCATGCCAGCTTGAGTGGCTGGGTCAAAATTTTCTGTTATCCGATTTGTTATAACTTTAGTCGAAGTTTAGAGGAACTTCTATAAGTCAAATTTTTCTATATCTTAATTTTTTCGCAAATTTACATTAATATCGTAATTTGTAGTTATTTCTGTAACTTTAATTTTCTATATCTCGATATTTTATTGTAAACTATGTTGGTTTGACTTAGGAAAGGTTGACTGTATGTATAATAGCGGAAATAAGCTGATAGGTCTGTAATTGTTTATGTTCAGATTGTCGCCTTTTTTACTTCGGCTTTTTTTACGTCTTTGGGCGAAGTGGAAAACGTAAAGTACTTATTGAGGAAATTTTTTGGGGCTTCTAGAGTATTTTTGTCTTTTAATTTCAGCCTTTTACTCGTTATCCTGTCTTATCCCAGACTTATCTTACTTTTCATATGTTAGAGCATTTTTTATTCCCCATTTTCTGATCTCAAAAATGTCTTCCAGAACTATATTTACAATGGTTGTTCTCGGATGGTCGGGTTTGGGTATTTCTAAACTATATATTGATTTGTAGAAGCTTTTAATTTTGATATCATTATTATTAATCTCAACTCTTCTTTTCGACTGCGCCTGTTTTTTAATCACACCTTTTTTAAATCTGGGTGTCTTGTTTGATGTCAATCTTTAACTTTGTTTCCATCCTTTCGGTGATAGGGGTACTGGTCCATTTTATTGATATGGGCATTCTTTCCTTCTAATTTTTTTTATAAATTTTCTAATGTTTTGTTTAAACTCTCCTTGGTAGTCGGTTTATTTTATTGATATGGGCATTCATTATTTCCTTACAATTTTTATATATTTTCTGATATTTTTTATAAACTAAAATTATTTTACTAACTTTTTAAGTGTTTTTCGGCTCATGTTCTTATTTTCTTCATTTCTGCAGTTCTAGAGTTTGTCTTGTCCTATTTTATAGCGCTTCGTGTATATCTCAGTGATACTCAAGAAATTGATGTTTTACGTTTTTCTGAGATGCTTTTACGTTTAGCGTTTTTTTAGTGTTGTTACCAAAGCCACCTCATACAATTGGTATTTGACTGTATTATTTTTTAAATCTCTTTATTAATTTACCTCTGCCTATAATTTTCTCCATTACTATGTTGTGTAGAATAAGGCGACTTTCTTAGCGTATTCCAATTTTTTTGACATCTTTTCTATTTTAAAGTTGTCGGGTCGATTCATACCGGAGTTTTGCTATAGGTGATTAGGTTACTTGATTAGCAATATCTGGAAATATTTGTTTTCATCATAAGTTCTCACCCCCACTAGCGTTCTCTATAGGCATACATACCCGAACAAGGTCTTCAGTCATCGGACTTTTCCGCCTTGAGAATGCTTTCTGAAATGGCATGCGAAACGTTATCAACAACCAATAAAATACATGACTTAAACCCGAAAATAAGAAAGAAAAAATATTACATCGATTTATGTCCTTGGTCACATGATTTTATTTTAAATAAAAATAACAGTCCAGGGTCTAGGTCTAAGCTAACTAAATATGAATATCTACTTTATTCCTACTTTATTATTATTATTATTACTATTATTATAATTATCATTTGTAGCAGTTTTTTAATCCAGTACTCAATTATTTTAAATTTCATAATGTATAAATCAGATTAATGCACAGTATAAACCAAATACAAATCAAATATACAAATTTTCCGTGGTTATGATTTACATATTAATTAGAATTCCTGTACGTAATGTGTGGAAGTGAATAATTTTCTGCTTCATATTTACGTTTCGTAAATTAATTTTACATTTGTTAAAATTAATTAGCTACATGTAGATATTATTAGAATATGATTATTGTTTTGTTTACACACATACAAATAATACATAATTAAAACAAGATTTTGTTTTTAGAGGTCATGGAATTTTTTTAATGCTAAGCTTCATCCGATAAATGGATTTGCATAAAATTATTTTCATATCCATTGTTGCATGTAGAGAAAAATCAACATTTTTAGTATAAACATTTCTTTTCATATAAATATTTTCATCTGAAGAGAAAATACAAATATACAATACGATAAAATTTGCATTAGCACAACCAATTTTCATTACCTGGTTTAAACGTTTCATTTATTTGTTGCAGGCTTATTTGTGATTTTTTTTTAATTCCGTTTATTTTACGATAAAAAAGTTTAAAAGGAAAACAAATTTACCTCATAAATAATAAATAATTTACTCCTGATATTTTAAAAATGGGAATTATTATTTTCAATATGTAACTTTCAAACTTTGCAAATAAAGCTTTAAAACTTTTTAAAACAAAATTGTAAATTATGTAGTTTACTTAATGCCTTTTTATACTTTTTTAGTAAAAATCAATAAAATTTAATATGATGAAAAAAGTTAAATGAAAATATTTTTATGATACATAAACTTAGTTAAAACTTTTCCTCGGTTTAGTGCTTTGGTTAAGATGTGTTGGATGTAGTCTCTACAGCATTGAAAAACAAAGTCGAAAAATTTCTTAAGTTATATATAGCTTAATCATTAACCTTGAACCTGGCCTCTAAATAAACATGGCAAAAAACTGGTATTGCATGTGAGAGAGACACATTAAAGAGTTTTGATCGGAAACTTTCTCTTGCGTTTATTTCACAAACTGGTTTTAAATATAATAAATTATGTCCTCAGTCATGACCTCTGCATAACAGGAATTTGCATAAACCAAAATAAAATAAATAAAAATGTTTTAGGTTCAGTAAACTCATTAAATATCAGTGATTTTAGGAATAGCTAGATGACTAAGGGCCGATTCTATAAAGCACAGTTAGCAAACTAAATGAATAAATTGACACTGTTATGATATTGTTATTAACAATGTCATATGTCCATTTATTCATGTAATAATCTAACTGCGCTTTGTAGAACTGGGCATAAATAATTTAAAAATAATTATTTCATAAAATTTTAACCCCAATTACCATTTGAAACGGTGATTTTACTAAAATATTGTGGTGGAAAACATGCTTACTCACAATATTATTGACCTCTTTCTTTTTCTTCTCTCTTTCTCCTTTGCCAAATTATGCTACCTTAAATATTTTTTTAGTCATTATACTTTTAGATTACAGGTCCTTCTTCTTCATAGTCTGTCAATAACTTTCCTGCTGATTGGTAATTTACCTCTTGCACTCAATTTTTTTCTAGAGCCAATCTGAGTATTTGACCAATAAAATTTTCTTTATTAATTATAAAAGTGTCTCATTCATCTCAAAATATATTCAAGCCTCACCCGAACCGATAATACCCAAAACATTTATAACCAAAGAATTATTGTATTTGCTACTTTGAAATACTTAAAAACATACCTTAAATTTAAAATTGATTTTTGATTTTTTTATTTTAACTCATTTCCTTGTGTTATGTCATATTTGTTGATATTTTCCAGAGTTATGTAATAATTTGATTTTCTGGAACTCAAATAGCTTCTAGTCTCATATCTTTCCTATATAATTTCTGTTTTATTTTGAATTCGTAATTATTTAATATAGGCAATCGTAAACTACGATTATATTAGGATGCACTGTATTTCATGACTTGAAGAAACACCAAATGCATTAAATAAGTATATCCCAGAGGACTCTAGATAGGCATAATGAAGCAAAAATTTTAAATACAGTTTTTATCTTATAATGTTCAGGTCTGCTTGGTTTAGAATATATTATTAGAAGAAATCTATATCGACATATGCACATTAGCGAACGAAAAATGAGGGCAAAAGTTACAAGAAACACGGAAATTACATTTTCAGTGTGGCGTGCCCAAATATTCTTGAAGGTGCTCTGGAGTTGGAGTACTAGTGAGCAAAGGACTAGGAAATAGCGTAGAATATAAAGAAACCCCAAATGACAAAATATTACACATAACACTAATCATACATTTTATCTGTTTAACCAATAACAAACTATTACCCAACGATTTAATTAATATAAAACCACTTAGAATGGTGCATTGATTCGATTTTTCTGAGCCATAAATGCTTTAAGAATAATTAAAACATCCAGTTAAATAAAAATATATATGGTTTAACACTAATCATTGAGTATATAATAATAAATGGAGCTATACAGTTTTGAAATATTTTCGATGTACATACATTGAATGCAGCGAATCCAACAGTGACCTCAAAATTTTACTGGGTAAGTTTAATATCAAGTACAGACTACTTAAAAAGCAACAGAGATACCAATAAATTTAGTAAACTTTTGTATCACTCGCTTGATGATGAAAGTACGAGAAAACTGTAATCAACTCCTAGCAGCACTAACATAGTAAACATACAGAATACCATAGACATAAATGGAAATCACTTAAGAAAAATATAACCATTCAATAACACAGGCACTGGGAATATGAACAATCAAATACATGCATAAATACAAATTTAAAATGAAGACATGTATAAAATATCTATAAAATGAATGACAATCAACTTACGACCACTTCAAATTCGAACTAAATCCAGCTTAGAAGAGTATAAGCTAATTTAAAAACGAATACTGAAAGCCATTTTCAAAATACATAGAAAGGGACATATATGGGTCCAAAGAAAAATCTAGGGAATACTACAAAGAAACAAAATGGAAATAAAATATATGGTACAAACAACAAAAATATCTTAGAAAAAACGCCAAAAACACTTTGAAACACCACAGAGAGGAGACAATTGTAAAATTTTACCTGTGGAAAGAGCAGGAGTATCAAAACATCAAGTAGCGGAGAAATCTAAAAAACCTAAAAGCACCGACCGAAACTTAATAACAAAGTGAAAGGTCTACTTCTTTATATTTACCTCTGAAAACAACCTGCAGCAGCAGCAAGTTTAATTATTTAGGAGCAAACATAACTGCGGCAACCTACATGAGCAAGTAGAGCACCAAAATATGAAGGCAACATGCATAACAGGCTATCTAAAAGATCCTATTTGGAAGAACTAATTTCTAGGAGCTGAGGTTATGACCCGTATGTAAGCTTTAGAGACCAGAGCTGAAAATCCTAAAGTATACAAAATTATGAAAACAGTAGAGATGAATATGCTGAGAAAAATATACGGAAAAACGCAGATTAACCATTCTCCAAATGAAGATCTACAAGAGGCAAGTAAAATCCAAGATATAGCTGAAGTAGTCAGACAGACCAAGTCCAACATCAAAGAACCAACATAAAGAATGAAACAGAAAAAACGAACAAAAATATGGACGAAATGTACGTAGACGTGCACGAAATTTTTGAGCAAACTTTGAAAGGAATTCTCTTCACATCCTTCGAGGGATATGACTAAAAAACGTTCACATCTTTCAAAAAATATAACCCCAGCAAATAAAACCTAAAGAGAAAAATTACTAAAGGTTAAATCAGTTTAGGTATTTTATTATATCAAACAGAATCGCAATAAAATATACTTATATAAAATAATCTTTTCAAAAAAAAATCTTAGAAAATATTCTTTTTTATGCAGGGGGGCCATGTTATTCCAAACTATCTCTAAAATTTTAATTTTTGTTTATTATTTTTTAATCAGAAATTGATACAGTTGTGTTTGCACAACAGCTTTGTACCTAACTATAGATATAAAGTGTCTCTATATAGTTAATATGGTTTAAAATAAAACCAAAACAATAACAAAATAAAATATGCACAAAATAGAAAATTGATTCAAAAAAAGTTTATGCAAACTCTAACATCAGTTAAAAAATTTATTTTTACACATAAATAACATTACAAAAATGTTGAAGTTTTGTTCATAACTTATAAAATTTAGAATGTAAGCTCTCACGATTTGAATCAATGTAAATTTTCTTACTTTGCCAACGTTTCGCTCGTCATTGCAGAAAGCATTTTCCAGGTAGAAAAGTCCAACAATAAACGCAAGGTTTGCGAGGCTATTTAGATTTAGAATAATTCCCTTAACCTAAATTTAAAGCAGGTATTTAAAATTAGTCCTTCTTGAAAATATTTATTTTCAACATTAATTTATTACCACCACTGCTCCATTAGTTTATTCTTCCTATATAGGCATATATACTCAATCAAGATTTCCAGTCATTAATCTTTTCCGCTTTGAGAATGCTTTCTGCAATGGCTATAATTGAAACTACTCCACTTAAGCGCGAAAGTAAGAAAATTTACTACTTAAAGGATTATATTCAAATTTTTTAAACGACAATAAATGGGCATTACAAATATTCCGTATCATTTTATAAAGTCTTAATTTCAATTTACCGAAAAGCCTGTACTGTAATATTTGATATCCCAAATAAATTATAATGGTGACAAATAATATTTTATAAATATTTTTACTTTCCCGCTAAAAATATAGTAATCGTACAAAAAACTAATTTTGACATATCATTAAATGTCTACATTTTGAGGTTTTCTGAATAAGAATTAATTAGTTTTGGCATTATGTCTGTGTGTATGTGTATGCGTGGATAGCCATATTCTTGTCCAGAGTAAAACAGTCCTTTTTTATATTCTTAGCTGATCAGCTTATTAGGGTTCAAGTTTCAGCAGGCCAAATGCACTTTTCAAAAATAATAATTAAAATAATTGACTACTATATAGTTGTAAAAATACTAAGAATATAATTAATTTGTACCTAACTATAGATACTATATAGAACTATAAAACTAAATGGCTGTTAACTTATGAATAATTTCCTGTATTTAAAATCCTGGAGTTAATATTTTCAAATGTTGGGGTAATTAATAGTTATATAATATAATGAGATAAACTTTGAAAATTTGAGTTAAAAAAATCCGGGAAATTACACACAAAATGTCGTAACTTTTAGAAAATATTTCTACAATAATTTTATTGCATATTTTGCGTAATTAAATAAGAAATTAATTCTAGTTAGTTTAGTTATGTACTCATAAAAATAATTTCTGTAAAGAATTGATTTACATGCGTACCTACATGGTGGTTGATTTAAATTGCGTTAAATTTTTTGTATTTACATAACCGTAATTTCATGTAATAATTTTTATTTATTATTACTATTAGTTTCAAAATCCTTTTACATATTTTTACATGTACATATTTTTCAGTAGTGGGTTGGTTACCCTTTGTCCAACCCCCTGATGATCAGGGAACTATTTTGTCCACTCACGTTAGCCTTGACCCCATCTTTCATATTAGTTAACTACCTCACATTTAATGCGGTTACCAGGGTTTACCACAAAATTAGACATGAGAGGTTATGCAACTATCTTATCCGATGCGGAGGAGTAAAAATTTTGCAAAAAAAGGAGTTGATCTGTACCGGAGGAGTAAAAACCTCATAGAAAAAACATTCACATGCTTAAACATGTATCAGTATCAGAATTCACACGTTAGAAGTTGGAGACTTAGTTTTCTAAAACATTTTTACAATTGTAATAAGAGTCCATGGCTTGTTGCGGTTTACTTTATATTTTAGCATACCCAATAGGAATATATCCATACCTTGGTCGAGGTGATTCATGCTTAAATCTTAATATCATCAGCTATTTTGCGTATAGGTAACCTTGAGATGTTTTATTATAGGTATGAAGTCGTAGGGCCTTCTAGTCTTGCTTCGTTGTCAGCTTATATAAAATCATTCGCATTCGCCCAAAACAGTTCTAAGATTTGGCGCCGCAGACAGTTAGCCGTGGACAATTCGTTGCGTGCAGAAACTTCCATGATTTTTTGAAAAGTCAAATATCATAAGTTAACAGCAATAAATAATAAAATATTTTTGTTGATTTTTTTAAATGCGTCACACTAAGTGCATTTTATGTAATAAATAAAAATATTTAATAAAATTTAGAAAAAAAAATTGGTACTAGTTAGATGAGATGTTCACATATGAAGTCTTTTACAAAAATAAATCTAGAAAAAATTGAAAAACACGAATTTATATAGCAATAAGTTTTTTTAATATAATGTAATTAATTATACAAGATAATGCTTAAGTACGTTTTAAAAGTTAAAGATGAGATTCCTGGGATGATCCCAAATGTAAAGATTTATTTAGTACAAAAAATATTTTTCACATATTAAGTTCCCCTTATACAAAAAATTCATTTAAAAGTATTATTTCGAATTGCAAATTTATTATTAACCTTTTTAGTTCATCAATATGTAAAGTGGATTAGTATGGCATACGTTAACATCAATTTGTAGTAAAAGTGTTAATGAAAGAACTACTTTCTTGCTGTATTCGTACAGTTCCTGCTTTAATGTGCAAACCGGTATAAAATCCATGACATTGAAAAATCAATTTTATAAATATTTAAGCACGCTTTCAAGGATTATTTTTTTTAAGGAAATTATCTTTAAGCATAAAACAACAAACATATGTAAATAATCAAATAATAAATTATGCATACACATTTTTTTATAAAATATATTATTTCCTTATTTGTAATTACTCAGTACACGCAGTAAGGTATGACGATAATTTTGCAATAAATTTATATTGCTTTAAATAAATTTCACTTTACAGATTTGGTTTCCTAATTCACTTTTAAAGAGTGCTGCGATAATTTAATTCTTAATAAATTCATGCCCAAAATGTTCATTTAATTATCCTCTTGTGTTAATTTTAAGTATGAGATAATCTTCTTATTTATCTAGTTAAGAAAAACAAAAGTGAAATCATCATTGTTTTTAAAGCATTGTATTTATTTTTTACCTTGTGCGGTCTTTTAATTATAGTTTAGTGTGCGTAAAACCTTGATGACGTGCTTATTTATTGATCGTAACTTTGCAGGAGAAATTATTTTATGAAAAAAAAATGAAAATCTCCTTGGAAATTATAATTCGAAAAAAATTTAAAGTATGCAAGTATGCCTACATACTTATCGTATTATATGTTTTGATTTGACAGTTGAACTTTTAATTGTAATTTATTACAACATTATTATTATGATAATATTTTTGTTGTAATTCAACAAATAAAGCAATTTTATTTGTACCTGAAACAATAACATTTTATTTTGGCTAGCACTTGTTTGTAAAATGAAAATTTTAGAAGCGTGTATTAATACAATTAGTAGGTCTATTTTCAAATTTGACCTATATTGTGAACATATAAGCAGTAATTTTCTCCGTAATAAAGTTGTTAAGATACTTACTACTTTTATAACATGTTTTGTAAAGTATTCGTGTCAAGTTTGCATCTCAAGTTCAATTCAACGCATTTCGTTTTTTACTAAATGGTTACTCAACTATAATTAATGCAATTAGAGAACGTTGAGCATTTCCTATTATTAAATTCATACATCGCTAAAAGTGCGTAATAAATTTTATTTTATAAAGATACATTATCTTAATTAAAAAAAATTCAGTGTCTAAAGAAAAAGTACGGGCACATTAATTAATTCCAAGTTTTAATTACTTGGAAGTTTCAGGGTTCTTAAATAACTGAAAAAATATTTTTTCGCACTTTTTAATAATGTCTTAAAATATTATGTAGGCGTAGACCGAAAAAAAAAAGATTTAAAAAATTATCAACAAAAGTATAAAATTCAAAGAGAAAGTAAAATATGTACAAAATGTTTTGTTATTGTTTAAAATAAATATTAAAATCCATTTTCAATTGCTTTATTTTTATGAAAATATTAATATCATCTGATTTAAATTTTATGTATAAAGTTACGAAATTGTAGCTGGATGTAGTAACTTTATGTTATAATGCATGAAGACGTCTATGCATGAAGGTATGCAGGCGAATATACACGGATGGATAAATGAGAAAAACGGGCAACATAATTGTAGAAAATTAAGATGTGGTCACCACACAACTATCATTTATACATCCGTTACTTTTAATAAAAACAAAACAATATTTTATTAATTATCAGCCCATTAGGTTGGCAGTATGTCTCTGTAACTTCATTGTTGGCAACACCTCTGATTGTGACACCCGTCGCTTTTGAATAACCTATTTTATTAATTTTTAGCAGTATGTCTCTGCTAATTGTTGGGAATAAATTCAATAAAATGTTGCTAAGTAACGAAAGATGAGTTTTAAAAATGTTAAATTATGAAAATATGATAAAAAATTTGTTGAAAATTTAATTCTAAACATTTTTGTACTCAAATATTTTTTCCATACACTTTTTAGTTTTTTAAAAATTTGCAAAAAACTGAAAACCTTACCAATTAACTACCACTTTCAGTTAGTGGATTTCAGCCAGAAGTCACTGGAACCTCCCAATTTTTGTTAAATGCTAAAAAATTAATTTCTAGGCCGATCAGTTCAGCCGTTTGGGCTGTAGAAAGGACACAGACAGACACACACACAGACATCGCTTTGAAATCAAATTTTTCTGAACGAGAAAAGTCAAAAACGGATATTTCTGCAAAAATATCAAATTTAATTACTGTACTTTCATTTACTTTTTAATTAAAAGTAAAAAACAATAAGGCAAATTATGGAAAATGAAAACTTTTATAACAAATATATTATTTCTACGAGATGTTTAGATTTTATTTGATTATTATTTTATTTATCCTATATAATATGATTAATTTCTTTTAATTTCTACCCTCCCAATCTAAAAATCAAAATCTAAAAATTAACCTCTAACAACAGTCATTTATGTTTTTAAATTATGTTTAAGAAACATTTAGTAGTGTTTTAAAAACGCCACAGTACTCTCGGCTTTTAATGTTAGACACAAGGGAGCGAAGCAAACAAGTGTTTAATAAACGAGTGCCTAGAGAAGTATATAAAACGTGTTATATACAATTTATTTCTACGACGAAATAACTAAATAAAAAAGCAACTTCTACATTAAACGCTAATTTCAACATAACATACCAAGTCTTTATAAATGGTTAATAACCACGTGATCGCGTTTTTAATGAAATTTTACATTAAAATATCAAATGTCTTTCGTGTTACCTACCTACGCAGTCACGTGGTTATTACCCATAATGACTTGTTACAAATTTAAAGTGAAACTGACAAACGTCAAACCATCAACTTGATTAAGGACTATATAGATATGTCAAAATAGTATATACAGCAAAAAGTTTTATAAACGCCACTTTAATCACGAGTTTTATGGTAGTCTCGAGTAAGCGTGTGTTAAATAATCGAGTATCTAAAGAAGTTTATAAAACGCGTTACATACTTTACTTTTTCTACGATTAAATAACCAAATAAAAAATGCAACTTTTATATTAAACGTTAATTTTAATATAACAAACAAACTGCGAAATTAACAAACGTCAAACCACTTGATTTAGGGCTAGATATATCAAAAAATAATTCAAGCCGTATTTAATGAAACTTCGTCGGTGTTTAAAGTGCTGAACATACCCGAATCGGCCACAAGCCGTACCTTAGTCATATTTAAAATGACGCTTA
>JARJDX010076618.1:0-12362 GCA_030264735.1 Gymnusa sp. GC000175
AAATTGTAATCTTAAACTTAAAAAGATAAATAATTTTTTATATTTTACGAAAACAAATCAAATTGGACAATTTTAAAAATTCCATAATTTTTTTTTAAAAATAATCAGAAAAATTTTGAGAAATTAAAATTTTTGTGAAATTGATTAAAAAATTAAAACAATGTAATCTTAAACCTAAAAAGATAAATAATTTTTTTATATTTTACGAAAACAAATCAAATTGGACAATTTTAAAAATTCCATTATTTTTTATACAAAAATGGTCACTTAAAAATGTTTTTTTTTTACTCTTCGTGTCATAACTTTTTATTTCGTGGACCAATTATAAATTTTCTTTTTTTAAATTATTCACAATTAAATTCTCTGTTAGAAAATATTCAAGAAGTTGTTTTAGCATTAGAATTAAAAAAGTTACAAGGATTAATAATAAAAATTTGGTTTTGATGCAATTTCGCAAAATTCAGATTGGAAAAATCAATAAATTGTAATAATCAGCACTAAAAAGCTAAACTTTTTTTATATATTTTACCAAAATTTTAACCATATTGGACAATTTTGAAATTTCCATAATTTTTTTAAAAAAATAATCAGAAAAATTTTGGAAAATTAAAATTTTTGTGAAAATGATTGGGAAATTTAAAAAATTGGAATCTTAAACCTAAAAAGATAAATAAATTTTTTATATTTTATGAAAACAAATCAAATTGGACAATTTTAAAAACTCCATTATTTTTTATACAAAAATGCTCACTTAAAAATGTTTTTTTTTACTCTTCATGTCATAACTTTTTATTTCGTGGATCAATTCTAAATTTTCTTTTTTTAAATTATTCACAATTAAATTCTCTGTTAGAAAATATTCAAGAAGTTGTTTTAGCATTAGAATTAAAAAAGTTACAAGGGTTGAAAATAAAAATTTGGTTTTGATGCAATTTCGGAAAATTCAGATTGGAAAAATCAATAAATTGTAATAATCAGCACTAAAAAGCTAATTTTTTTTATATATTTTACCAAAATTTTAACCATATTTTTATATATTTTACCAAAATTTTAACCATATTGGAGTTTTGAAATTTTCATAATTTTTTTTTTTAATGATCAGAAAACCACACTCAAAAACGATTTTTTTAAATTACGTACAATAGCTTTTGACTTCGCTGATTTTTGTGTACAATTATCAAAAGTGTAATGGTTTTCGAGATATGTATAATAAAATTTATGAATTCGTTACTTTTCCATTTTTTTTAATGCGTTAAAAACATATTCAATAAAAAAATACAAAAGGGTTGTTGGGTCTTATAGAATAGCATGCGACGGATTTCTGGTGTACTAAAATAATGGCGTCTCCTAGTTTGACATGTCACGTAAAATGAATCTAAAAATAAATATTTAAAGTGTTGCGTGTTTGGTTGTAAACCAGGAGAAAATCTAGATAACTTATTATTTCACAAGTTCCCGAAAAAAAATTTGTGAATGCTGCATTGATAGACGTAAAATGTGGTTTATGCAACTTATGTACCAGCGGGGCAAGTACAATTCATAAAATTAATTGTCGCTTTATTGTTTAAAATTCCAATTTCGCCAGTAATTATGCGAGGCTTGGACATAATTCCGCTTTTTCTTAATACTGCGTCATAAATTTTTGCGCCACTCACTGACAGCTCAGTCGTTGCGCTTATTTTCACTAATTTCGCGTTTATTAGCCATTCACCTTCGATAATATTTCGGGAATTCGCCGAAGATTTAAGAAACTTCAAAATTTTATTTGGTAAACTTTGTTTATAATTTTAATAAATCCTGAAAATAACACGATGCGCCTATTCATACAAAGTTTAAATATAAGCAGCGGCAACCATATTAATTAGTTAACAGCGCCACCAACGGAAACTGTAAGTCCCAATAGTACAGTTATTCTCAAAAAATTACAATTTTTAAAAATTTTAAATCTAAAAGAAAACAAAACAACATTTCGGATTTACTCCGTACCTTCATTGTGCTCCCTGCAATGGAGAGCGAAACAACAACCAATAAAACTACGCGACTTAAACCCGAAAATAAAAAATCTTTGAATATTGTTGTTTTAAAAATAATATTCATACTTTTGTGATTGGAAGGATTGGCTGAGTCCAAAAAGTTATGTTTAGAAGTCATACCTTGCACGCAGTATTTCCTTTTTGGACCTGCTTTCAGGGCCCCTCTTATGTCCTCATGTCTATTAGTAACAAAGAAAATTGTAATTGAGGAATTATGACATGATCATTCTTAAATTAAAGCAAACTCAATGCACGGTGTAAAGTTTTTTAATTCGAGTATTTTTTATCTAGGAAGTTGTTGAGGAACATTTGGAAACCTTTGATGATAGCTACCACAGAGATTTTATCGATATTTACATAAGTCAAATTAGAAAAATTGAGGCAGAAAACAAGGAAAATACGACTTCATTTAATGGTATGAATATGTTTCACTTTTTCTCTTCTATTATACTTTTTGCATTCTTTATTCTGCATTTTCTTCTGCGCTACTATAGTAGAAGTCTTGGTAGTCATTCACCTTCTCCAGATTTTGAACTTTTTGCCTTTAAATCTTTTCTCTCTTCCTGTCCTTCTTAATATTAATTTTCTTTAATTTGTTATGAATTTTTGGTACTCTGCTTTTCTTTTCCTTACATTCTCCTTCTACATCTTAATTTCAACTTTCCGGCGGAAATATGGACAGGATTAAAAAAATTCAGTGCAAAAACCTTAATATTCTTTAAGTCAGCAGAAGTTTGTTAAAAAAAATTAATAAATTGACAATTAGTCCTGCTCTACAAGTTTTTCTATATTTACATATTTCCGCAGCTCATTCTTGTGATAGTCTTTATTCTTTATCTTCTTTAGTTTCTTAACTTTCTCATTTATCTTTATTTCTTTCTTTAACTCCCTCTTCCTCATATCTTTACACCATAACCTTACGTTGTTTTTTTAGTTTTCCAACATCCTTATATTTCTTTTTACAATTCTTTCTCAAAGTCAAATTCTTCTATCCCAACTCATTCTTAATGTTTTTGTTGATTAAAGATTAGGTGTTAAACAGTGTAAATTAATATTATTGTCTTAATATTTCAGTTGAACAATTGATTTTTCTCGTATTGGACTATATGTTTCCTGCACCTGTGGCTTTAGGACACACGACGAATTTTTTGTTTGGTTATTTACTGAATTACCCCGAAATTCAAAACAAAATCCAAAATGAAATTGATGCGGTTGTTGGTAGATCACGATTACCAACTTTAGACGATAGAAAAGAGTGGGAAAATGGTGTAATTTTAATAATCACGTAAATAACATTTGTTCTTGTAGTATGGTGTACACTGAAGCTACCATTAGAGAAATTATTAGAAAAGAACCTGCGAATCCTATAGGACTCACAAGAAGATGCACGGAGGATACTACGCTAGGGGGATATTTTATACCAAAGGTAATAAAAGAGTAGCCGAGCGGTAAAACGCAGGACTCTGATGAGGACTCGGCTCAATACATAACTCTAGATTTAAAATTTTTCTCTGCTCCCGAGTGGTTCGGTAGTCACCTAAAAGCGCAGGACTCTGATGAGGGCTAGGCTTAATTTATAACTATAGATTTAAAATTTCTTTCTGCTCCCGGATGGTTCGGAAGTCACCTAAAAAGCCGTTGGTTCCGTAACGTAACACCTGCCCTGTTAATCACATTAAGGACGTAAAAATTGGGCTGTCTACACGTGAAAGCGAGAAGTCTCATATCTGAAAGACATCCCCCTTGGAAACGCTCACCACACAAAAACTCAAAATATTGTACCTCAATTCAAGCACTTTTTATATTTATTTTTTTAAAGGACACAATAGTGATGGCAAATGTAGGAACGGCACATAACGATTCTGAATTTTGGGGTGATCCGGAAAATTTTAGACCTGAACGTTGGATCGAAGATGGAATGTTGACTAAGAAAGATCCCACAATGGGTTTCGGAGCTGGTTCGTTATCATTCTTTTTCTAAATACCTTTACTGATTTTTACTTACTGATTATTTTTAGGAAAACGTTTATGCGCCGGAGAAACTTTTGCTAGACAGACCTTCTTTTTATTTTTAACTGGTCTTTTACAAAATTTTACATTTGTACCTGCTCAAGGAGAAAGCAAACCAGATTTACAAAAACAGATTTGGGGTATTAACGTCTCTCTTTACGATTTTTGGATGCGAGCTATTCCTAGAACGTAATTTTTATTATTGTTTATGTATATGATGGTGTTGTTATTGTTTATTTAAATAAAATATTTTAAGAAAAGAAATAAATATTGATAAAGTAAATTAAATTAGCATATTTGCTGGCTACAATAAATATATATTCTTCTTCTCTTGGTTGTTGGACACCATCTTGACTATCATGACTTTCTGTACAGTTGCGCGGAACAGCTGTGTGGTTGTCATCAATAGAGTACCATGTTCTAAGGTTTTTTAACCACGATATACGTCTTCTACCTATGCTTCGCTTTCCCGCTATCTTCCTTTGGTGTATTGACTGCAATAGATTGTATCTTTGTCCATTTCTCATTATGTGCCCTAGATACTCAAGTTTTCTTATCTTTACTGTTTGGAGGACCTCCTTTGATTTTTTCATTCTTCGCAGAATTTAGTCGTCTGTGATACGGTCTTTATGATACCCTTAATATTCTTCTATATAACCACATTTCAAAAGCTATTACATATATTAGTAGCACATAAAATACTGTATAAACAAATACAGGCAAAAGTCGGAAGAAAAACGAAGCATGGCGCAAAAGGTGCAACAAAATAAGGAGTAGCAAAAGTAAGAGAAAAATCGGTGAATACTTCAAACAGATTTTACCATCAACAGAAGGTAGAACAAACATCCAGCAGAATCCAGAAGAAGTAGTACAACGGCATCGCCAATCGGACGTATATCAGTGGACGTATATAATTAAAGAATTGAAAGGCATCCGGATCTGAAAACATACCAACAGAATTCATCAAATGTGGAATAACAGAATTATACCAATAACTAACGACATTATCTTAGAACTGCCTGAATAAAAGAACAACTGCAGAATTAGGGAAAGCCGCACTTGCATCTACCATACACAAAAAAGAATATGTATTGAAATGCGAAAATTACAGATGCTAGAGAGCAGTGACGAGAACACAATATAGAATATATGGTAAAATCTTGTCAAAAAAAATTAGAAGCAGATTACAAGGATATAGTAACGGAAAAACAGGCAGGATTCTGAAAGAGAGCAAATTTTAGAAAAATAAAGTAACTACAATCAAGAAACCCACTTGTTGTTCACAAATTTAAAAATAGCATACGACAATGTTCCACAAAATAAACTATGCGAAGCACTAGAAAGAACAAATATCAGTGTAGACTTTATAAAGGCGATAGGAAGCTTATTCTAGAAAGCAACAGCCAAAATCAAGATGATCAAAAGGTTTTAAAATAACTAAGGTCCTTTTAGAAGGGTGTTGTTTATGTACGACATTGTTGAAAATTTACTAAAATTTTAAAGATAGATTGAAACCGTGGATCAAAATATAATGGTACAAGATCAAGGCGATGTAAAGTATAAAAACGGCATGTACAAGTGGTCAATAATAGAATATTATTTTAGAAGATGGAAGACGTATAAAATAAGCAAATAAATATAAATACTTACGAACAAAGATAACCAACGACAGCTGTGTAATAGCTGTGTTGAATGGTATACCAGGGGATAAAGACATATCGAACCAAAACAAGCAGCGAATATATAACACCATAGTAAAAAGCATCATAGTAAGGAAATATGTCCACTCAAAGACAAAACAGAAAAAACTTTAAGAGCAAAAAATTGGTTTCTGGCGAAGGGTTGCAAGAAAATCAAAAAATGGAGATCAACAATGGCAGAATGCGAGACAAAGCAGAAAAATTTTTAGGAGATAAAAATGAATATCTGGTGAAGGGCTGCAAGAAAATCAAAAATGGAGATGATCAACAATGGCAGAATGCGAGAAATCATGGAAGTAGCAACACTCCACAGTTAAGGACATCCAAATGATATGGACATTTACGAAACATGTCGGATGAAAAACAAAACAAATATGGAAATGGACACAACAAAGAAGAAGGAAATGAGGAAGAGTTGGGGAAAGGAAATAGATAAAGAATTAAAAAAAGTGGAATGAAAGAGGACCAGAGAAAGATGGTGACTGAAAATTGGAAGATGTCGGAAGACGTATTAAATAGGATACAATTTAGATATCTACGTGATTGACGTAATAAACATGAAGCAAGCATCGTAAAAGATACTTCGTATTACGATTTGTAAGTAGGATATTTAAGATAAGAAGTTTATAAAGAGTCCAATATAAAAAATAAATTTGAAGATAAGGAATAAATCCATGTAGACCTCACTAATGTTGATGGTGATGCAATTAGTAATTAAAAAGAAGTGTTCATTCCTAATAATAGCGCAAAGAAAAGCTATAAACGCTCGTGTATCAACATATTTTTAATCAATTTCGTCTACCATTATCTAATTATTCATAAAAGAGTAATAAAAACCAATTTATTTAATAATAATAATTATCAAATTACAAAATTAAAATTACAATTGTTTTTGTGTACTTTAAAGTTGTACTTAACTAGGACTTACGATAAGCTTTTAACTGATCTAAACAACAAATATCCCTCGACAATCAGATTTTATCAAAACTAATTTGGTAGATTAAATTGCGGTCATTAACACTTTCAACACCTTTTATTTTATTTACATTTGTTTATCAAAATTGATAATACAATATTGCTTTCTGTAAAGGGCAAAGAGCAGCGACAATTATCTTTACAAAAGCTATAAAAGGTCTATAGTCGTAGCAAGCGCCAGTACAAAATGATATCTTTATCCGCCCTTACGTTAATCATAATAATTTTATTGTTGACCTATATTTTAAAAGAAATTAGAAGAAAACCCCCGAACTTTCCCCCAGGTAAGCGAAATGCAAAATGAAATTGGGTAACAGCGACCGTTTTAGGGCCTGCGAAATTACCGCTATGGGGAAGTTACTGGTTGGTATTGAAGGAAAATTTTTATTATCCGCATAAGGCGTTTATTAAGTTAAGTAAAAAATATCAAAGTGAGGTTATCGGATTTTTTATGGGAAATACAGCAGTTGTTACATGCTATGAACAAAATTTGGTTAAGGAGATCCTTACTAGGGATGAATTTGTTGCAAGAAGTGATAATACAATTGTAAGAAATCGAGGACTTGGAAAGTTATTGGGTAGGGAAATTAGAACCAATTTTTATTTGTGTATTATAGTTTTTTTTGATGTAGGGTTGCTACATTCACGATTTACCTCTCCTTCGTATTTAATATTTCCTATTTTATATCAATCCTCCCCTTCTTGACTTTCTTTCCTCAATGTTTACTAATCTTCTCTTAAATTTCTTCTTCCAATTACATCTCCCTTCTCTTAATGATTACTATTTATGGGATTTTCTTTAAACCTTTCGAGATCTTCCTTTTTCTGATATTTCATTCCATAGTGTTTCCAGTCCTTTCAAATCTTTTTTCTTGATGATTATTTTTTAGATGATTTTCCACTTTTCCATCCTGATTTTATAATGATTCATAATGAAAGAAAGAAATGGCAGATATAGGATTCTGATATTTCTTTCTATGATCCTTCCACAATCTTTTTCTGAAGCTTGGTGTCTTCCAATGTTTCTCCTTTCTGATCACCATTTACACGATTTTTCTTCGCCTTTATCCCAATTTTAAAATACATATTTCTAAAACCTTATCTTCTTGATGTTACTTCCAATTATCTATTATCAATCTTTTTCGAAATTTTTTTAACCCTTCTAATCCTTTCTCTCCTTGATCATTGTTTACATGATTTTATATCCTCCATTTTCTTCTATACCTTTCTCTAAAACTTGACGTCTTTCAAATCCTTTTTCAACAGCACTTAAAATTACAATTTTTGGAAAATTACCACATTTTTTAGGAATTTTCTTCACTGGTGGAAATTATTGGAAAGACCAACGTTGGTTTTCTCTAAGACATTTAAGAGATTATGGTTTTGGAAGACGTGATGATGACATGGAACAAAATACTTTGGATGAAGTTCGAGGTCTTATTGAATTTTTCACTAGCAAACCTAAAAAATGCGATGCAGTAAGTTTCCAAAAAAATTCAAATTATTTCGTAATCAAAATCAAGTAAACTTTTTTGGCCAAATCCAAAAATTTGTTATTATCTTGAGATTTAGATTTGTCATCAAATTTTTTTAGGACGTTTGCACCGAACAAGGAATTATAAAAATGCCAGATACAATTTATGGACCAGCCCTGAACAGCGTCCACCATTCAATTTCAAAAACGCATTTCGAAGATTATAAAGAATTAAGGGACGTTGCTAGGGCGGCAGTGAGATTTTTAAAATGCATGGACACCACCGGTAATAGCATTAATATAACGCCTTGGCTCAGATTTTTTGGCCCCGACTATTTTGGCTGGAATTCCTCCTTCAAAGACAACGCAATTCTTATTAAATTTGCAACAGTAAGTATAATGTTATCTTAGCATTCAAAGGTTATAAGGTCGAACGTTGTTCCAGAAAGTTGTCAATGAGCACAAGAAAAATTTCTCTCCGGAACATTTAAGGGATTTTATCGATGTTTATTTGAGCGAAATGAATTATTTAAATGAAAATAAAAAAGTAAATACATCGTTTTCAGGTAATTAATTAACACCACCAATAACATTATGAAAGTATACCTAGGTACAAAGTTTTGAAATTTTAGATGAGCAATTGGTTTACACGGTAACAGACTACATGTTTCCATCTCCTGTAGGAGTTGGTCACACTTTAAACTTTCTCTTTGCTTATTTAATAAATCAGCCTAAAATTCAATTAAAGCTGCATGAAGAATTGGATAGGGTTGTTGGTAGAGCACGTCTTCCAGTGCTTGATGATAGAAAATCGTTAGTTATTTTTATTTTGAAGTTTAAATACATTGCTTTAGGTTTAGGTCATGTAATTAACTGATTGTTGTTAATGTTTAGCTCGTAATTGCAAGTTGTATTCTTACCTCATAGCCTTAGAAAAAATTCCTGAAATAATATCCACCTCACGGGAAAAATAAGTTAAATAGTAACCTGCACAAGTTACGCGACCTATACGGATAATATCGATCAACTTAAAATGTCAAAGTCCAAATTCTGCATTTACATACATCGTACGCGTTAAATTTATATATAAAACTTTTAAAGGTTGCCATATGTAGAAGCTACAATTAGGGAAGCTCTCAGAAAGGATATTTTGGTTCCTTTCGCTTTGGGGAGGTGTGCTGTTAAGGATACACACCTGGGAGGATATTTTGTGCCTAAAGACACGCTAATGTTGCCCAATTTATGGGGAATGCATAATGATCCTAGAGTTTATGGCGATCCCGAAAATTTTAGACCGGAAAGGTTTTTAGATTCGGAAGGAAATTTATTGAAGAAAGATGTATCGTTGCCGTTTGGAGCAGGTAATTATTATTGTCTTTTTTTCTACATTATTTAAGTCAATGTATTGCTGTGGTCAAGCCTAAAATTTAAAATTGAGGAATTCCCAAGGAAAAAATATTTAATTAAAGAATTTTTTATGTAAAATCCAAAGAGGATTATTTAAATTAAAGGTAGTGACTAGGTACTCTACCAACTCAGAAGTGAATAAACCTCCTTCAGGGAGTAAGCGACCACTTTTTGTTTCCCCAACTATATTTAAAGCAAGAACCATATCACTTCCCTTGATCACAAATCATTACACTACATTATTTAAGTCAATGTTTTGCTGTGGTCAAGCCTAAAATTTAAAATTGAAGAATTCCTTAAGCGAAAATATTGATTAAAAGAATTTTTGATGTTAAATCTAAAGAGGATTATTGAAATTAAAGATAGCGACTAGGTACTCTTTCATTCCAGTAGCGAATAGACCTTCTTCAGCTTTGTTTCCCCAACTACATTTATAGCGAGAACCATATCACTTCCCTTGATTCCAAATCAAAATTCATCCGTACTCTATCTTCACGGCGTGAAATAAAGTCAACCTGACGAAAGAAGGAGCGACATACAATAAGGTAACCAATAATGAGAAGTGTGTGAACAAAAGGGATGTAAGAGACATGAACTCAAATATTAAGAGGAAGAAGCTTTCCAGCAAAAACCATGATGTGCGAAGGTACGAAGCAAAAATCCCACCAATTCATAGTGAATCAGGACCTGATACAGAGAGACCCCTTATCCGGTATCTTGTTCAACCCAACACCAAAAAGATTATACGCAGAATCTTGATATGCAACCGAGGAACACTGCTTAATTTTTTCCAAAACAGTGGCGAAGCAGCCGAAATAATTTTCAATTGGTCCATACAGTTTTTCGCCTATTCAGACAATGTTGTTTACTTGAAGAAAGTTTAGGGAAGTATCACGCACTTTTGCAGAACAAAAGTTGTGGTAACAGAAGGTGGTCTACAGATTAACCAAAACAAAAAACATGATCACAAGGAGGGTTGGAGGTCCGGTCAAAGAAAAGGAAAATTTTCGAGAGATCAGTCCCTAGTCTCCGTGATCAACGAACGTAATGTTACACTCAACAAAATTAATGGGAAACTGCGAGCCGTAAATCTCTAATACTTAAGCCTAATCCAACTCACAAATCCTCTCACGAAGCAGCAAAATATCCATATACCAGAACGTCATCCTACCTGTTGTCCTATTTGAAAGCCATACATGTGTGCTGACAAGGAGAAGTGAGGAGCTATTTAACAGATAGGAGAGGAAGATTCAGCTCCAAAGTTTTGGACCAGTGTGCGATCGTAAATGGATCAAAGACGATACACCAAGAGTCAGCGTGGCTCTGATTAAGACAAACCGACACGTAGAGTGAACGCGACGAGTCGCCGCGTCCCTTGCCTGTTCTTTCGTGGCATGCCTGCTGAAAGAAGAATAAAAGGGAGACGGCGAAAATTAAAATTAAAACGTGGAAAAGATGCTTGCAAAAGCGACATGTGGTGGAACAGGCCAATGTCTTTAGGGATTGTAAGGTCACGAAGTAATGGTAGTACTATATCCTAGCCAGCCTACTTGTTCTTAGCCGCGTAACTGTGCTCGCAACATAACCTGGACCATGTGACGTGGCGGATGAATTTATTTTAAATTAAATTAAAGGATTTTTATGTAAAATTCCAAAAACAGTCAAAATACCTTTCAAATTAAAGAATTCCCAACGACAAACGTAAAATTTTTTATTAAATCAATAAGGTTTTGTTGTTAAGGACCAAAATACAGCGGAATAAACGCGGGACTTCCTGAAACAGACAAGAAGAAGTTAGTCAGAAGAAAAATGGAAACTTTGGCGAGACCAATGGATGAGCGAACTCGAGAAGATCAGCGAGCGGTAAGGGATTTTGTATTACGCGACGATAGTGTTCTTTGCGTTAACCGAGGAGGCAAAAAGTTAATCTACATACCGAAATCGACGCAACGAAACATTGTGATCAAGTGTCACGATATGGCGGGACATTTTGCCATGCCAAAAACAAGAACGCTAAAATTTCCCACGAATGAAGCGATATGTGAATCATATTAGTAACTGTTTAGATTGTCTATTGACAAAATTCGTGAAATTATACGCCGCCCCAAACACCAGTGCACTCGAGGTAATATCTGGAATGGAATCACTTGCTTAGGCATACGCTTTACCTGAGCGAACAATAAGCGATCGAGGAACGTGTTTCCAACCCAAAGAATGGTCGAATCACGGTGAATCAAAGGGCGTACGGATTATTTTAAACGCAATTACCCACGCGCGTGCCAAATGACTGGTAGAACGTGTAAATTGAGTACTTTAACCAATGTTAGTCATGAGTACTGATGGTGATAATGACTGTGACGATATTATTCCAAAAATCGAGTGCGATATGAACAATTCAATAAGTTAAGCTACGGGTAAAACACCTTTTGAAATGCTTTATTGGTACCAGAATTTACCGATGGAGTGATGAGACAAATGATGAACAGAGAAGATGAAGAGTTGGTATCACCGAGTAAATTCCAAGAAAAAGTTCGGCAAACTCTTACCAGAAGGAAGGAACGCCATAAGCAAAAATTCGATGAAAAACACATACCAGCAATCAATATGAGTCCAGGAGAATTAGTAATACGAAGAACGAGACCAGAAGAAAGGGGAAAACTGGATCCCAAATATAACGGACCCTACGAGGTAGTAATGCCAGTGTTAGAAGATACTTACCGTATTAAATGTATTAAATCAGAGCGAGGGTTTAAAACAGTGTCA